>APFE030108717.1:3563-33462 GCA_000404065.3 Pinus taeda
CCACCTACTGCAATTCGTCTCTTTCTTCCTTTAATAAGAAACTTCTTTTACAATGTACTGGTGCAGTCCTTTACCAACACGCAGGCTACAACCCTCTCTCGTTTTCCAGTTACTTCTGGAAGGGAGCTACAACCCCCTTAGCTCTTGCACTAGTCAAGATACTAGTACGTAGGTGCTGGCCTACAGAAGGCTACAACCTTCTTTTCTTCAGGGACCACATTTCATCAATTTTCAGACTGGATCCATAAGTACAAAACAATCACTGTTGCAATACAATCATCCACTTATACTTGCATCATAAATCTCTAAATCACCCAAAACTGAATCAATCAAACCCTGTCATCAAAAACACAGAACGCAAACCAGAGCCCAGAACTCTGCAACAACCAGTGGAATCAACAGCAACCTGAAATACCAAATCTCATAATGCATACGCCACTTTACTATACCAAAACAGCGTGTATATGCACTTTCACCTCATACAACCCGCGTACAGATCTAAAGATAATTACTTGTACCTTCGCTTTTATATCAACCCAATCCAAGCAGCACCAACCGATAACCAGCAATACTAGATCTTCGCACTTCGTCAGACATTCATTCCTTGCTCACTCTTCCACTTCTTCTTGGCCTAATGATCTTCTCCTTATATAGGTTAGCTTTCTCTCAATACCATGGTCCAAAACCATGTAGAAACAATACCATGAACCCAATACTTGGGGTCATCACTTTGGACCAAATACTATGGACCAAATACCACGGACCAAAACCATGATTTCCAACATGTACGCGCCTTTACTCTTATTAACCTGCGTGTATATGCGTACGCCCATTCTGCTTCGCTAACCCGCGTATATATGCCCTTTCTTCACGGTCAACCTGCGTATATCTCTCTTTTTACCTGTTGCACTATGATCTGTCCTCTGAGTGAGTTGCCATCACCTGTATCATTCCTCTGAGTGATTTTCCATCAAGGACAACACCTGAATCATAATGCCAACAAAATATTGAGAAGATGACCACTCTAGTGCAGCACAAGACTCCTCCGCAGCAATTCAATAGTATATATCATTTTGCTCTCATTAAAATTGTGGTCATCCATCAGCTTAGCTTGCAGGGCATCACTTGGGAGGACTTCATTTCTCATGAGTTTTTCAGAGCTCCTCAAAGACCTTCAGAGGCTTTGCATGAGATAGGTGGACCTTCTTATCAGCATGAGGGTCATGAGACACAGACCGCTAGTATGTCGGTGTTCATCACTTATCAGAAGTGCACTAGACGGTTGTTCGCAGAAGCCAAGTGAGTATTATCTCCATCCGAGATGGAAGGAGTCTCGCTTCCGTCATCAACACCACAGATTCAAGACAAAGGCAAGAGGCCATTGCAAGATGAGGGGCCTTCAGGTGAGCAGGACTTTATTCTCATTGAGGATGATGATACAAATGTGGGCCCACAAAGCACAAATCTCAAAGAAATCATCCAAGAGCAGCAGGCGGACATCAAAGCCTTGTCCCTTAACTTGGGAGAGGGCTAAGTGGATTATAAATTACCTGGAGTAGAGGAATAAGCAGCTTGAAGATCAGCAAGCAATCATGGAGTTGCGAAAAAATCGTGAGAATCGCCAAGCTACCCAAAGGAGAAGGGTCGAGTTCACTTCACTTGAGCAAGAGATCAATGCCGATCAGGATTCTTGGCTCAAAAGATTCAATATCCACCTAGAGATATTGTTGGAGGAGGCCAACAAGGAGAAAGACTTGTTGAGACACATGGCTTTTCATTACATGGCGAGGAACAAAGCTTGCAAGGCGAGAATCAGGAGCTTAAAGGAAAAATTGAAGAGAGCATCAAAGAGTAGAAAGGAGCATGATCACCTTTAGATATTGGCTGAGGCTTCCTTGGCCCAAAAACATACTTGATGAAGAAGACTTAGCCCAAATTTCAAAAAATTTGGGGCATTTTTGAAATTTTTGGCACAAAAAAAAGGATTTTCTTCCCTATGCGCCGTGCCACGTGGCACTCGCTTTTGCTAGGAGCCTCCAAAGCATAAAAACTCATTATTTTTGGATTTGGCATGGAAAAATATGCTTGCCTACCCATGGCCAAGAAATTTGGACAAGTTTTGAGCCCTCAAAAAGGTCAAAAACACTCAAAAAATGACCTTACTGCCCTTATTTTGACATGATAGGGCAAATGGAGGCCAAATTGAAACATTCCACTTGGGTTGGAAAGAAGACAGGTAGAACTTTCCAACAAGCACACTTGGAGCTAATTTGGACACCGGAAAGGCCTCCAAAAGTGGGTCCAAATAGGCACTATGCATAGAGAATCAGGCGCAGCGCATAGAGGAAATTTTGCCAGTTTGACCAAGTATTGCTCTGTTTTTCACCCAGCTTTGGCCAATTTGACTTGTTCACTTTCTTAATGTCAAAATTGTGATGTAATTTCATGTACATTGATGGATCATGATGTAAATATGTCAAATTTTCACTTTTGTAGGTAGATTCATTAGTTAAAAACTTGATTGAAACTGAATGAATCAGTCCCCTTGTTTCTAGAGGCATGCTATTCCACTATCTAATTTCTAGTTCCTAGTTTTGAATTAGTTGGAACAGCTCCTAAACATGTGAGCTCGACCCCTAGAGGCTAGGATGAGCTATGGTTTGTATATATTATGTATTATTTCAGTCATTAGCATGGTTGGACTCTTGAGGAAGCAAGGAGCTTCATTGTACACTCATATTAGCATTTTGGCTAAGGAATTGAGACCAGGGTTTGCAGCACTCTTTGGGATCCCTGTGGCATTTCATTTTGGTACAGTGCTTTCTTATGTATTTGTGAATTTTCTTATGTATTATGTATGTCATTTTCCCTCTTATTTCTTCTCAACTAAATCAAACAAGAGTGTAAGTAGAATACATTGAAATTGTAGTGGTCTACTTGAAGTTTGCTTTAGTTTCTTGATGTTTTCAACTATTTGGAGAGGATCCATGGCTTCTCTTTCCCTCTTCAACTCCTCCTCTGTCTAAACCACCCATCTCATTTGATTTAGAGTGCCAAATATAGTTGCCTACCTTGCCCCATTGAGCCCTCTACAAGGCTGAGCCTCATTCTCTGCACCCAAAATTTGCTTTTCCATTAGAGCCCACAAACACATCATTTATTCAATCAAACTCCTTTAAATCTATACCTAGCTTAAGATCAGTAACTATATCATCATCTCAAGCCCTTAGTGATCATAATTTTTTGAGATTGACTTGGAGAGAGCCCTCGCTTGACCTAAAAGGGCTTGCTACCAGGTTGAGCGTGGTTTGATGTTGGCCCTGGATCATACCTTTTCAGCCTGAGGTAAATCTAGTCTCTAACATAGTGGCAACCATACTAGGGAAGAAATTGATTATTTTCTAGTGTTCCTCGGTTTATAAACTACAGACGGAGTCTGAAGATTAGCCAGGTAGTCTTCGAAATGATTTTTCTTTGCAATAGCACAAGTAGATAAAAGCTACTTCAGTCAATCTCCAGTCTAGTCTTATAAATGGCATATCTAACCTGCAACTCACCCCAGTACATCTGATAATTCTAAGCTTTTGGATGATAAGCTTAGGATTTGATAGGCTGAACAAGTTGTAAATGTCCATTTGATTTCTTGAAAATAATAGCACATTGGCTTCCAAAAGATATACCAGAGCTAATCCAGATCTAGATACTCCTCCTGTATATGAGAATCCCAATCTTATTCCATGAATCCTTCATCAAGAGAGTTTTGTAGTTCCTGTGTTCAAATCTCATTCATGTCCTGTGGTCTTTGAGTATCTTGACAAACTTGAGTTTGATGAATAGTTTAGTCTGTCACTGTTTGAAACAAAATGTGAAAGTGTTGTTGGTTCTACTGTCCTAAATCCATAGTTTGTTGCAGCTCTTAAAACTGAAAGGGCCAATAAGTCAATTGATGATTATATCTTGAAACAACTCCAGACTTCAATCGTGGCTTCAAACATCGCTAATTTCCTAGAAACTGCATCTGCAACCCTTGGATCCTCTGCAATTGCATCTAGTTTTGGAATTCACATCGAAACTCCATTCATTCCCACCATCCCTGTGCAGCCTACTATCTCTTATCAAAAGTCTGCAATAGTATCACCTCCATCTACTCCTTCTACTCCTCAAACATCCAAAATTTCTTCGCCTCCACACGCACCTCCTCATACACCCGGTACATCAAATGCACCCACTCCCCCAACATCCCCAAGACTGAATCCACCGAGAGCAATGGCTGCCCATTTTGCACCCCTTGTGCTTCCTCAGAATTTGGATGATATGCCCACTGATTATCAAAGAAAAATTCATTTGTTTGATGGCACTCCTCACAATGTTACAGCTCAGCAACATCTGGATAGAATGACAAACTTCTTTGACCTTCATGAGATTGATGCAAAAAATGTGGCAATGAGACTGTTTGTACAAACATTTGGCGGTGAAGTGAGGAAATGGTTCAGAGCTTTGCCAGCTGCAAGTATCACTACATTGGCCAATCTGCAGAGACAATTCTTATATCACTGGGAAGTGAAGAAAAATCCTCTTCAGATCCTCTCCGAACATGAGCACATCAAGCAGAATGTTGGTGAGTCTGTCCAAGATTATTGTATTCGTTTCAACTCTGTTTACAATGCTATTCCTAATCATATAAAGCCACCTATGGGGCTGGCCTTGATCAAGTTTTCGGATGGTTTTGACACTAATATGGCCTACCAACTAAGAGAGAGAGATCTAGCCACTTTGGAAGATATGGAGAAGATTGCAGTTAGTGTTGAAGCAAATTTGCTTGCCAAAAGAGCCAGAGCAAGAGCTAAAAAGAAAGTCACGATAAAGGAAGAGCCTTCCACTTCAGATCAAGTGCTTCAGAAGGTGGATTAGATGCTTGATAGAATGAAACTTGACAAGCCTGAACCCCAAGTCAAAAATTCTAACTTCCATGGCCAGCAGCAGCCACAATTTAGGATCAAACAAAGAGAGCAGCGAGCCAAAGATCAAGCAGCACAGTAGCAGGTGCAAACACCCTTACAACAAAATTTTGTACATGGTCTGGAATCAGATGAAGAGGAGAATGTGATTGGGGAAGAAAATCATTTCTTTATTCCCAATGATATGCCAATTTTCATCACTGAAGATGAGGAGTACTCCGAGAATTCAGCTGAACAAAGAGATGAAAATTTCATTTTGGCAAATGAAACCGTTCTTGAGGAAGAATCCAATGAGTACCAAAGAGGATACATGAATGCTTTGTCAACTCAGTAGCGACAATATTCACTCTGAAGTAGATATGTGCCCATGAATCCGATTCAGAAAAGGAAGGAGGCAGTAGCGCCAAAGAATGATCCTCCTAATGTGCAGAAAAAGGGAAAAGAGACAGCTAATCCTACCACTAGCAAAATGCCATCAGCAAATGAGAGATCCACTCAGCCAAGTGGGTCAAAGGAGAAAACTGGAAAGAAGGATGTTTCAGCAAAAGAGGTAGAAAAAGTTTCAGTTTTTAACTTAGAAAATGAAATCGCTAAGCTAAAATATCCATTCCTTTGACTGAGCTGATGAAGAACAACAATTATAAAGGTCAGGTGTCAAAAATTTTGAATCTAGATCCATCATCTGATATGGTGAACATGGAGGATGACAGTCCCAAGTTGATTTTTGGTCCAGCATTGGAAGGTCAGTCTCAAGATAGTGGTGTAGCTCCTTTTTATATCAATCTCAGGGTGCATGACTTTGTGTTGCATAATGCTATGTTTGATTCTGAAGCCTCTCATAATCTCAGCCTTAGGCCATCATGGAGAAATTGGGACTGGACATCATGATAAAGTATCATGACCTTTACTCTTTCGATTCCGGTAGAGTAAGGTGCATTAGGCTTATCAAGGATTTGGTGGTCAGTTTGGATCAGATTCCGACCAAAAATGTTTTGATGGATGTAGTCATAGCAGATATACCTCCCAGATTTGGCATGCTTCTTTCTAGATCTTGGGGAGCAAAGATTAAAGGGACAATTCAGCTTGATTTCTCCTATGCTACCGTTCCCATGTTTGGTCAGATGAGGAAACTATACCAGGAACAAAACATGAAGTACATGATCACTAGCAAGGAGAAACCGGTAAATCATCCAATCAACTAAATACATATTGATTTAGAATCATTTGTTTTGTATTCAGATAGCTTTAATGATGTAAATAGCCAAGTAGTTGAGGTAGAAGACATTCCCGAGATCTCTGAAAATTTCAGAGAAGTTTTAAAGCAAGAAATGCAAAGACTTGATAGTACCGCTAAGCAATCAGCCTTCCAGTAGTAGCAGCATATTGAAGGACAACAAAGAAGAGAAACAGAGAAAACATAATTTTAGAATTTGGAAGAGGATGAAGCAGGCCTGTGGAGCATGAATTTTGATGGCACGGTAGGAAGGGAAGGTGCTAGAATTGGCATTTGGATATGCAGCCTTGTTTTTTCCCAAAACAAAGTACCAAGCAATGTAAGGGTTTGTTCTTATAAACTATCTTTTGATTGTTCAAATAATGAGGCTGAATATGAAGCTTTAATTGCTGGTTTAAAAATTCTTAGAAAGTTGAATGCCAGAAGGATTTCAGTGTATGGCGACTCCGAGTTAGTTATCAAGCAGGTGAAAGGGGAATATCAAGCTAAGCTTCCCCGAATGCGGGCCTATCGCAATGCAGTGTTGGATATCTTGAAAGTATTTTCAGATTGCACTTTGACATGTGTCCCCCGTGCTCAGAATGTCATAGCCGATTCGCTTGCAACAACAACAAGTAATTTGAAAATCCCATTGAACTCAAACAACAAGTTTGAGATTCACGTGAAGCATCACCCAGTTGTCCCCAACAATCAAAGGTATTGGCAAGTGTTTCAAGATGATGATGAGATTGATGAATTTCTGCAAAATAAAGGTAAATTCAAAGACACTTCTATTGATGTGGAATATGATGATGGTGAGGCTGATATAGAAGTCAATCAGATGGAAGTTTTGCAGCTCAAGGATAACATCATTCCTGAAGGTCTAATATCTTTAGACGAGCTTTTTGATCATGATGATGTGGCCCGAAAGCCAAGCTTGCTGCCAACCGAAAAAGGAATTGAGGATGTGAACATTGGATCAGCTAAAAATCCTAAGATGGTAAAGTTATCAAAGGCATTACCTTCACAGGTAAAAGAAAAGTATATCAATTTGTTATCCTCTTTTACTGATGTTTTTGCTTGGGATTATTCAGATTTGAAGTCATATGATACAAGTATCATTCAGCATGTCATCCCGATCAAGCCTAATCAAAAGCCATTTTGTCAAAAACTAAGGAGAATAAATCCAAAGTTGCTGCCCTCAACTGAGAAGGGAGTGAATCGGTTGTATAAAGCCGGTATCATAGTCCCCATAAGGTTTTCAGATTGGATATCAAACTTGGTGCTCGTGCGCAAGAAAATAGGTGAGATTCGACTATGTATTGATTTTAGAAATCTGAACAAAGTTTCTTTGAACGAAAACTATCCCTTGCCCAAGATGGATCACATACTTCAGAGAGTAGTTGGAGCATCCCGGATGTCACTACTCAATGGTTATTCGGGTTATAACCAAATTCTGGTCCATGAGGATGATCGAGACGAAACAGCGTTCACCACTCCGTGGGGAACATCTAACTACGCAAAGATGCCTTTCGGATTGAAAAATGTTGGTGCAACCTTTCAGCAGGCGATGGATATCACATTTGCCAATGAAAAAGATGTTTTTCTAGTTGTTTATCTTGATGACTTAATTGTTTTCTCTAATTCAGATGAAGATGACCTATATCATTTGAATATTGTGTTTCAATGATGTAGGAAGTATGGCATCTCTCTCAATCCAAAGAAAAGTTTGTTTGCCATGGATGAAGACAAGATTCTTGGGCATATTATCTCAAAGGAGGCAATCCGCATCGATCCATCCTGGGTGGAGGCCATTCAAAAGATTGATTTTCCAGGAAGTAAGAAATAAATCCAATCCTTCAATGGTAAGATAAATTTTTTACTTCGCTTTGTGCCCAATCTTGCAGAACACTTAAGGGAAATCACAAACATGATCAAAAAGGATAGTGAAGTAAGGTGGACGAAGGAAGCAAATAAGTCCTTCAATTTAGTGAAATTAGCTCTTTCTTCAGCTCCGGTTTTGATCAGCCCGGACTATACTCAGGATTTTATTTTGTTTTCATTTGCCTCGGATCATACTATGGTAGGGGTCTGTTGGAAATGATACTGAGAGGGGGGGTGAATCAGTATTATCAAATCAATATAACTTTTTCATTTCCTTATTCAAATTCATATACGCTACTTCAGTTAAGGAAAACTACGTGTATACGCAACTGTGTGTAATGTAACAAGCGTATATCTAGTAAACTTATATTTCAGCTAGATGCTTCTTAATGAGTGCATCAGAACATTATTAACCATATGAACAGTAAACAAGAGCAGTAAATCAGAACAAATCATCACACATAAGCAACACACATGAACACCAAGATGTAAGGTGGAAACCCAATGTGGGTGAAAACCACCTGCTGCAATTTGTCTCTATCTTCTTTTAATTAGAAACTTCTTTTTATGATGATTATGTACTGGTGCAGTCTTATACCAGTACGCAAGATGCTACCTGCAGAAGGCTACAACCTTCTCTCGTTCTCTAGCTTCTCCTAGAAGGGAGCTGCAATCCCCTTAGATTTTGTACTAGCTAAGGTACTAGTACATATGTGCTGACCTACAGAAGGCTACAACCTTCTCTTTTCTTCCAAGGACCACGTTTCATAAATTTTCAGACTGGATCCATGAATGTCATCAATCAAGCATCAAGTATATCTGCATCAACCAATCTTCTTTGTACAAACCACAACTGAATCAAACAATCACTTCTCTGAAAGTTGTAACTAGAATACAATAACAGTAACCAGACACCAATCCTGAACCCAAAACACTGCAGCAATAAATAAAAGCAGCTAAAAAATATTTCTTGAGACATACACTACTTCAATATGTAGAACCTGTGTGCATACACTTCTGCATCAAGGCCAACCGGCGTATACGTTGTTTTCAGTTAGTGAACCAGTGTGTATACGCACCTTTGTTGTGTCGAACCTGCGTACAGATCTATAGAAGATAATTTACCTTTTTCACTTATTCAAACATTAGTTATACCTAGATTATCATATTTATAGATCAAGTCATGTGCCAAATATAACAAATCAAAATTACACAAATATACTTTTCTTCGGGCCTTAAGATCTTGACCCATCAATGGAACTTATCCTTCTCCATGCGCTCAGGTTCCTCCTTGATTCAGATCTAATTATGCACCATAACCTAGTGACCCGTATTCTAGATCTTGCTCTTCATAAGATATTCAATACTTAAGTCAATGCCTTTGTTAAATGATCTCCTTCCCCTTTTATAGTCTTAGGCCTTTCTCAAACCATGGTCCAAAACCATAGAGATCCAATACTAGGGACCCAATACCTGGGTTCAATACTTCAGATGCAATACCAAGGTCCAAAACCATAGGTCCAAATACCATGGACCCAAAAATAAGCTTTCCCACATGTACGCGCTTTTCCATGCATGAAAGTGCGTGTATACGCATACGTGACTTTTGATCAACAATCCCGCGTGTATAAGCGACCTGGTTAAGAGGAACCTGCATATATGTATTTTCTTCCATTCTGAGAGCTTGAACTATGATCTGCCACCTGAGTGAGGTTCCATCAAGGACAACACCTGTGCCATACTGCCAAACCTGTTTCATAATGCCAACAATCTCCCCCTTTGGACTTGATGGCAACCCTAAATCATTCAAGGTCATTCTCCCCCTTTGACATCAAGGGAAAAGGGTTATGCTCCCCCTGAGTACATGTTGAAATCTCTGTTCTGCTGTGCTATCCATGCTCCCCCTGAATGTAGGCAAGGTTTGCAAGAAGATGTTCTACAAGAAGAAACATGACTTTATAAATCATAAATGACCTTCCTATCACCAAAGACTCATACATACATCCATCTCCCAACCAAGTGGGAATATACCAATATTGACTCATCCACCCAACCAAGTGGGGATACACCAAGAATTTACACATGATAAAACAAGAACATTACATCATCCATCCCAGGCATAGTGGGGGAAATCAAGATAGGCCGTTACATGACCTTGATAAGAAAATAAATACATGACATAGAGACGAAATATCTATAGCAAGACTATGATAGTTACCAACAACTATCATCAGTAACATCTGTCAATCATCATTCAAACCAGCAACCATGTTCTCCCTCTGCACATGTTCCACCTGAAACCAAAACAACTAAAATTGAACCAAGATATTCTAAGATAATGCCAACAATGCATTATTATAAGTATATGCTCCCCCTAAACCTGTGCCAGATGGTCTCTGTCAGACCCATATCAGACTCTTTTCATCCTGAGCCTGGCCCACTGATTGTCTTCAAACCAACATATACGCAACTGAATCCACAGAAACCGGCGTATGTACGTGGATTCTCCACATGAAACTCGCGTACAACCATTAATCTCTGAACCAGACAAGTTTCAACAACAAGATGATGCATCAACTACTCCCAGCTTCTATCTAAAGTATTCAAATGTCTCCCTAGGCAGTGGTTTGGTGAGTATATCAGCAACTTGTTCCTTGGAGGGAACATACTCTAATTTGACCTTTTGTTCAAGCACTTGTTCCCGAAGAAAATGATATTTGATAAGTATGTGCTTGGTCTTCGAATGCATGACTAGATTCTTTGAAATACTGATTGCACTTGTATTATCACAAAAAATGGAGATAGGTGGAGTACAAGTGATTTGAAATGTCTTGCAATTTTGCATCATCCAAAGGAGTTGTGTGTAGAAATGCAGCAGCCACATATTCTGCTTCAGCTGTAGATAAAGCAATTGAACTTTGTTTCTTGCTGAACCAAGATACTAATTTGGAACCCATGAGGAATGCACCACCACTAGTGCTTTTTCTGTCATCCACGCTTCCTGCCCAATCTGCATCTGTATATGCATGAAGTGTGAGATCTGTATCTCTAGGATATCATAAGCCATAGTTTTGAGTTCCTTGAAGATACTTGAAAATTATCTTAACTGCTTGAAGATGAGTTTCCTTTGGATTTTCCTGAAACCTTCCAACTATTCCCACTGCATGCATAATGTCTAGTCAAGTACTTGTTAGATAGAGCAAACTACCAATCATGGATCTATAGGTTGGTTGATGTACTGCTGCTGATTCATCATTTGCGTTGAGGTTGCATCCTATTACCATAGGGGTACATACTGGTTTTGAATTCTCCATCCCATATTTCTTCAAGATTTGCTTGAGATACTTGGTTTGTGATAGAAAAATATCGTCTTTGTTTCGTTGGACTTGTAAACCAAGAAAATATGTGAGCTCACCAAGCAGGGACATTTCAAATTCTTTTTGCATCACCAAGGCAAAGTTTTGACTCATGTCATCTTCGTTACTACCAAAGATGATATCATCAACATACACAACAAGTATTAGCAATTTAGCATTGTCAATTTTTATATATAGATTGTTATTTGTTGATCCTTTTGTAAAACCTTGTTGATGGAGATACTTATCCAAACGATAATACAAAACCCTTGGAGCCTGTTTAATGCCATAGAGAGCCTTTTTGAGTTTGCGTACAAGTTTTGGATCATTTCCAAGGATAAACCCATCTGGTTGCTCAATATACACTTCTTCATCCAAGTCTCCATTCAGAAAGGCAGATTTCACATCCATTTGAAATACTTTGAACTTCTAAAAGCTAGAAAGAGCAAGGAACATTCTTATGGCCTCAAGTCTAGGAACTGGTGCAAAAGTTCTTCAAAGAATACCTTATTTGTTGCACATACCCTTTACAAACAAAGTCTGCCTTGTTTCTAATAACATCTCATTTTCATTCAACTGGTTTTTAATATCCATTGTTCCCTATGACATTCTTATCCTTTGGTCTAGAACCAACTCCCAAGTGTTATTCTTTTCAATCTGTCAAGTTCCCATCAAGCCATTGACCCAGCATTCATCTTGCTGCTTCCTTTTACATTTTGGGTTCAAGTGGAGGAGAGAAATGCTAGAATAGCTTGAAGCTTCAGAAAAACTTCTTCTTGTTTGTTACACCTGCCTCTTTCTGTCCCAAAATTTGAGTTTCTAGATGATTCTTCTGAACGTACCTGGATGGAGTCTTTTCTTCTATCCTTATTTGTTCTTCTGGTGCCTCATGAGTTTCTTCTTCATCATAAGTCTAATTTGATGTTGAAGGATAGTCTTCATCATCTTTGAAATCTTTGGATTTTACTTGCTTAGGAATGTTTCCTTCTTCATCAACCACTACATCAATACTTTCAACAATTTTACCAAGTCTTTTATTATAACACTTATATGCTTTGTTGTGGGGAGAGTAACCAAGGAGAATGCCTTCATCTACTCTAGGTTCAAACTTGCCAAGATTTTCATCAGTCTTTTTGATGTAGAATTTGCTTCCAAAAATTTTGAAGTATTTTACTGTGGGAGTCTTACCATACCAAAGTTCATGAGGCGTTTGAGTGTTGTTTACTTGGACGTTTGTCTTATTGAGAATAGTGACTGCAATAAATGTTGCTTCACCCGAGAAGGTTGCAGGAGTTCCAAACTCATCAAGCATAGCACGATCCATTTGTTGAACCATTCTGTTCATCCTTTACACTACTCCATTTTGCTGAGGAGTCCTTGTAGTAGAGAATTCCCTTCTTATTCCATGTTCTTCACAAAAATCGAAGAATTCATCTGAGGTAAATTCCCCTTCTCGATCAAAGCTAAGGCATTTGATTTTGTGATCTGATTCGTTTTCAACCAAGGATTTGAGTGCTTTGAACTTTTCGAAGGCTTCATCTTTATGTTTCACATCCTAGAAAAGTCATCAATGAACAATATAAAATATTCTTCTCCTCGAGGTGACCTTTTCCTAGATGGACCACATACATCAGTATGGACAAGTTCAAGTGGCCTGCTAACTGATCGTTCCTTCTCAGGGAAATTGGTTCTAGTTTGCTTACCAAACTGACATTATTTGCATATTGTATTGTCTGGAATTCTAATGTTAGGGAGATCATGAACCACCTGATATTTGCATGCTTTCCTTATCTGAGAGAAGCTTAGATGCCCCAATCTTCTGTGCCATAACCAATGTTCATCATTCTTGCTTAGATAGCATTTTTTTTGTCCTCCCTTGAGTATGTATAAATTATTTGGAGTTCTTATGCCTTTGATCACTGTTTCTCATGTATCAAGCTCACGAACAATACACCCATTTGATCGAAATATTACCTCATTTCCTTGATCACGCATTTGACTGACACTCAATAGATTATGCTTTAAGCCATCAACATACATAACATTTCCATCTTTGACCTTTTCTTTTAAAAGAATAGAACCTTTACCTTTTAGGAGTTCAGGGGTGTCATTTCCAAATGAGACCTTCCTTTCCTTTTCTAAGGCACTATATGACTGAAGTTTTTCTTTATCACCTGTCATATGCTTCAAGCATCCATTGTCGATGTAACACTGATTTTCCTGTCCTTCTACATATAAGACTATCCCACATCTTTCCGGTTGCGGTTCTTTCTTTCTCCATGTTTTGGGACTCAATGAAGCTTGCTCCTTCTGAGTTGTTTGTCGAAACCTACTCCTGCATTCAGAATCTTCATGACCAAAGTTGTTACAAATAGAACATTCTATTTCATTCTCAAGAACAGAAAAGTTATTATAGGTCCTTTTCATGATTTCAGTCATACTCCTTTGTTTTTGAGCTTCTCTAGTTGATGGTCTTGTAGGCAACACTTTGAATAGCTTTGTGTCCAAATTTATGACAAGAGAAACATTGGCCATTGAAGAAATTCCTGCGATTATCAAACCTACCAACCAAATGATTGTAGTTTCCATTGACATCCATTCTTGAGGCAAATTGAGAATGATTAACCTGTGGTTTGCTGTAGCTTCTATTCATCTTTGAAGTAGATTGCCCTCGATTTACTTGGTGATCTCTATTCATTCTGGAAGTAAATTGTCCCTGATTTACCTGGTGATCTGAATTATGCTTTTGTTGTCAATTGTCAACCTGGTCAATTCTCCTTGTTGCATCAAGATAAATTTTGGAAGTGGATGGATCCTATGCTTGAGATGCTTCTTCAATATATCCAAGATCTGTCTTGATTAGAGGAGAACGCTGCACTTTGATAATCTCATCTAAGGTTTCAGATCCTTTAGAAAATCTAAGATTAAGAGCTTTTGATTTCTCAATATATTTTCTAAGTCCCACAATTTCACATTCTAACTTTTCATTGTGTTTTTCTCTTTCAGCAAGTTGGAATGTCAGAGTATCTATAATCATATTCTTTTCCTCCAAAACAATTTTAAGTTTAGAAATTTCTTCATAAAGACCTTCTTCATCTATAGCATCCAAGAAATCATCATCTTCAAAATCCATCAAAAGTCTATAATCATTACATTGTTCATCTTCATCATTATTTGAAAATCCATCACTGTCTTCATGTGTATAATAGATTTTCTTACTTATATTCTATTTTCCATTCCATCTAACAGGTTCCTTACCTTTGTCAAGCTTATCTTTATGAGGACACTTGGAAGCATAGTGACCAACTCTTCCACAAGTAAAACATTTGAAAGGTAGCTTACCTCTGAATCTTCCAGAACCCCGTTGAAGGTTCTTGACAAAGTTTGATTCTTCCTCTTCTTCTGGCATATGTCCTGAGTCATTGTAATCTCATTTTCTTGAGGTTTTGAATGCGGCTTCTCTCTTGTCTGATGGTCCTCCTTTTCTCATTTCATAAGCAGTTAAGATTCTATGTAGCTGTGACATGGTAATGCTCTGTAGATTCTATTTTTCTTCTATGGCAAAAACTTTTGATTCAAACTTAGAAGACAAAGATCTTAGAACCTTTTCAACCAAAACAACTTCTTTTATTTCTTCACCCAAGTTTTTCATACAATTAACAATCTCATCTATAGGTAGGAAATAGTTAGCCACACTTTCATCATTGTGCATTCTGAGATTTTCATATTGAATTCTGAGAGTTTGTAGTTTTTCTCATTTTACCTGATCATCTCCTTCATAGCTCAGAATGATCTTGTACCATATTTCTTTTGCAGTTTTGAGCTGCATAACCTTGACAAATTCTGATTGAGATAAACTCCCTAATAGAGTATTGACAATCTTTGCATTTGTTTCATATTGCTTCTTACCAGCCGTATTTGTAGTAGTTGCTGATGGAAATGTGTATCCTGTTTCCATGATATCCTAGACTTCTGTACCAAGAGATTGAAGATAGGTTGTGATTCTTACCTTCCAATAGACGAAGTTGCTCCCATCAAAAATTGGTGGCCTGATTGATGCTTCTTTTTTTTCGTAGTTTCTCATGATGATAAATCTTCCTTCAAGCGATCAAGCTTCTTCTGAAGGACCTGCTCTATTACCAATTGTTGGAAATAACACTGAGAGGGGGGGTGAATCAATATTATCAAATCAATATAACCTGTTCATTTCCTTATTCAGATTCATATACGCTACTTCAATTAAGGAAAACCACGTGTATACGCCACTGTGTGTAATGCAATAAGCGTATAACCAGTAAACTTATAATTCAGTTAGTTGCTTCTTAATGAGTGCATTAGAACATTATTAACCATATGAACAGTAAACAGGAGTAGTAAAGCAGAACAAATCATCACACATGAACACCAAGATGTAAGGTGGAAACCCAATGTGGACCTGCTGAAATTTGTCTCTATCTCCTTTTAATTAAAAACTTCTTTTTACAATGATTTTGTACTAGTGTAGTCTTATACCAGTACGTAGGCTACTACCTATAGAAGGCTACAACCTTCTCTCATTCTCCAGCTTCTCCTGGAAGGGAGCTGCAACCCCCTTAGCTCTTGTATTAGCTAAGGTACTAGTACATAGGTGCTGACCTACAGAACGCTACAACATTCTCTTTTCTTCCAGGGACCACGTTTCATAAATTTTCAGATTGGATCCATGAATATCATCAATCAAGCATCAAGTATATTTGCATCAACCTATCTTCTTTGTACAAACCACAACTGAATCAAACAATCACTTCTCTGAAAGCTGTAATCATAATACAATAATAGTAACCAGACACCAATCCTGAACCCAGAACACTGTGCAATAAACAGAAGCAACTAAAACATATTTCTTGAGACGTACGCTACTTCAATATATAGAACCTGTGTGCATACGCTTCTGCATCAAGGCCAACCAACGTATACGTTGTTTTTAGTTAGTGAACCAGCATGTATACGTGCCTTTGTTGTGTTGAACCTGCGTACAGATCTATAGAAGATAATTTACCCTTTTCACTTATTCAGATATTAGTTATACCTAGATTATCATATTTATAGATCAAGTCATGCACCAAAAATAACAGATCAAAATTACACAAATATATTTTTCTTCAGGCCTTAAGATCTTGACCCATCAATGGAACTTATCCTTCTCCATGCACTCAGGTTCCTCCTTGATTCAGATTTAATTATGCACCATAACCCAATGACCAGTATTCTAGATCTTGATCTTCATAAGATATTCAATACTTAAGTCAATGCCTTTGTCAAATGATCTCCTTCCCTTTTTATAGTCTTAGGCCTTTCTCAAACCATGGTCCAAAACCATAGAGATCCAATACTAGGGACCCAATACCTGGGTTCAATACTCCAGATGCAATACCAACGTCCAAAACCATAGGTCCAAATACCATGGACCCAAAAATAAGTGTTCCCACATGTACATGCTTTTCCGTGCATGAAAGTGTGTGTATACGCATACGCGACTTTTGATCAGCAATCCCGCGTATATACGTGACCTGGTTAAGAGGAACCTGCGTATATGTATTTTTCTTCCATTTGAGAACTTGAACTACGATCTGCCATCTGAGTGAGTTGCCATCAAGTACAACACTTGTGCCATACCGCCAAACCTATGTCATAATGCCAACACGGTCTTCATGCAAAAAAGAGACCAGCTCAAGAAGCCAATCGCATTTTTCAGCAAAACCATAAGGGATGCAACATTGAAGTACAATATTATTGAAAAACGGGCCCTTGCTTTGGTAAAGGCATTAAAATATTTTCACCTTTATATTTTGCATTCTCACATCCTTGCTTATGTCCCTAATGTTGTTCTTAAGGATGTATTAGTGCAAACAGATCCAAAAGGGAGAAGAGGCAAATGGATTGTTGTCTTATTGGAGTATGACATGGAAATCAAACCAAAAAAGCTCATTAAATGACCGGGGCTAGCTAAACTAATGGACGAATCAAATCTGCACATCTTGGACATTAATCTAATTGCTACTATGTCTAAGGAAGATGAAGAGAATCTGCCCGCTCAGGTATCAGAACTTTTCCTTCTTTCTCCTTGGTATTCTGACATTGTTTATGTACTCCAAAATCTGTCATCACCACTAGGAATGGCTAATAATAAGAGTAGGACACTGAAATTAAAGGCTGCAAAGTTTTGTACTATGAATGGTGCACTTTATTGGAAAGACCCCAGTGGTGTCTTCCTAAATTGTTTGGTGGAGGAAGAGGCAAAACAGGTGATGGAAGACTTTCATAAAGGAGATTGCAGAGGCCATCTTTTCTAGAAGACAATAGCCAATAAAATCTTGAGAGCCAGGTATTATTGGCCAACTCTTTTTGATGATGTGTACAAAACAGTGGCCAGCTACCACGAATGTCAGCGTTTTCAAGATAAGAGGAAGTTGTAGCCTTTACCGCTCAAGCCCATTGAAGTAAGTGCTCCATTTCAGTAGTGGGGTTTGGATTTCATCGGTGAAATTCATCCTTCTTCTTCAGCGCAGCATAAGTGGATCCTCACATCGATGGATTATTTCACCAAATGGATTGAGGCGATCCCTTCAAGACAGGCCACCAATTCGGTAATTATCTCCTTTCTTGAAAACAACATTTTGTCTCGTTTTGGTTGTCCCAATAATATGATCACTAACAATGCAGCAGCCTTCAAATCGAAAAGAATGATTGATTTTTGTCATAAGTATCAAATCACTTTGGGAAATTTGATTGCCTATTACCCACAAGGCAATGGATTGGTGGAATCCCCAAATAAATCTCTTGTCAACATTATCAAAAAGCTGCTGGAAATTAATAAGAAAAGTTGGCACAAAAAGCTGGTCAATGCACTTTGGGCAGATAGGGTAAGTCACAAGAAATCTATAGGCATGTCTCCTTTTGAGCTTGTATACGGTGTGGACACAGTCTTCCTAACCTCTTTGGCAATCCTGGTGGTCAAACTTCTATAAGAAGCAAGCAGCGAAGATGATGGGTTGTAGTGGAGGATCAATCAAATGATTCATTTGTAGCAAACTAGGGAGGATGTATTTTAGAATACTTTTAAGCTACAAGAAATAATCAAGAGAATATATGACCGAAAAGCAAATGTGGACAGGTTTGAAATAGGAGACATAGTGCTGAAATGGGATGCAAGGAATGAAGAGAAAGGTAAACATGGAAAATTTGAGAATATTTGGAAAGGACCGTACAAGATTGCTGCATATTGGGGCCAGAATGCTTTCCTTTTGCAAGAGTTGAATGGCGAAGATTATCTGGGTGGAGCGGTCAATGGTCAGCTCCTCAAACGATATTATTTGTGAAATGTTTTATGTTGTCCTATTCATCACTGTATATACTGGTTTGTTTAAAGTCCATTTCAAGTGTGTACTATTTTCATTCTTCAATTTGGGGCCTGAGGTGAAGGCTATAAAGCTGAAGTGTGATTTCAGTTTTGGTTTGGTTTGTTAGAGTCAGGTCTTTCAGCCAATTTTAGTCTTGAAAATGAGTCAATTTTGAGTCTCATTTAGTCCTGAAATTGAGTCTTTAAGTTAAGAGTTCAGTTTTGTTTTGTCGAAGTTAGTGACTCCATAGCCCAATGGACGAAGGCACTATCAGCTTTCCTAGAGATCTCTAGTTCTTGGTACCTCCAAGGAGCTACCATCCCCATTGGAGCCAATGTTAGTGTCGGTATCTTCATCCCTTCGTCAGAGATAAAATCCTCTTGTTGCATTGCATATTAGGTGTCTCGTCTAGTGAGCTACATTCCATTAGGTGCATGGATCATCTGATGGTAGTGGCTTCTCCTACTTTTTCCCTCATGTCATTTACCTGCTAGCTCATGTTTATTCATCAAAAAACACATTCAGTCACCTTTTTGTCTTTAAGATTGCAAAAGACTTTTTAGGGTTTCATTGTCATTAGGTCTAGGGTTTCATTAGGGTTTCATCAAAAAGTGTTTCAAAATGTCCAATAACACCTAGTAGGCACATGAGGAGGTTCCAACATCAATAAATTTCATCATCAAGTTTTCAGAGATGTGTCTTTCCTCAAAACTCTATTTTGAGGAAAAACATAGTATTTTTGCTTTTATGGTACAAATTCATGTAATTTCATCTTCTTCATATGTAAATTATTTCATCTATAACCCTGGTCACTTTTCCTAGCCTCAGTAGCTCCAACCCCCTGCAAAACAAGAAAAACATAAGTCATTTAGTCCATCACAAGCTCAAAATGTGACAAAGCTCAAAAACAGAATTTAAAAATAAAGTCAAATTCCAAACATTATGAAAGTGGGTTTTGTCAACCAAAAATAAAAAAAATTCTTGTATATGAGTCATTTCCTCAATTGAAAAGCTCATTTGCACTCAAAGACAAAGTGGAAGCAAGGCCAAGCCATGTTGGTGAGAAAGTGAGAGAAATTGGTGAAAATCACTCCGAAACAGGGGCGTGGCGCATTGGGTAACTGGCGCAGCGCACATAGCAGGTGTAGTGCATTGGGCTGCGACCTCCAGTTCAAAATTGCACGGGCGCAGCGCATTGGGTTTGATGCATGGCGCATACAGCCGGCAAGCCCTAAATCTTCACCAAATCACTCCAAATCGCCC
Source organism: Pinus taeda (assembly GCA_000404065.3). Lineage (NCBI taxonomy): Eukaryota > Viridiplantae > Streptophyta > Pinopsida > Pinales > Pinaceae > Pinus > Pinus taeda. The sequence continues at coordinate 23,617 of APFE030108717.1, forward strand.
GAAACTTGTGGATTATCACTTGTCCATGTAGGTTGAGCCTCTGTCACTGCTTTTCATCCAAATTTGGTGGTTGTTTATGGTGTTTGTTGTATGGTGATTGTTTAAAAGAAACCAAACCCTATCTCTTGAAATTTCTCAAAGGAAATTGCTGCCTAGGGTTACTATTGACTGTTTTACTACCAAGTCCATCCTTCTATTCCCTCATCACTCCCTTACTCCATTTTTCCTTTGATTTCCCTATTCCCTAAATTCACAACCACTATATTCACTCATCCCATATCCCAAATCCCATTTCCCAAAATCCCTAATACAAATTCCCAAACCCTAGTCATATATCAAAAGCTCCCAAAATATTCTCTAATTCCTTGTTCCCTTAATTAAACTCTGTCCCTAAAATCCTTCATTTCTCCCCCTCTACAGCCCCTTATATCACTCTTCCCTTGGTGGAAAAAGTCAAAACACATCACAACTCACCTACTTCTCATCAAGGTAGCCCCAAGATAGTTCACCCAATAGCAGAAATGGCATCTAATCCCACATATGATTATGAAGAGGAGACACACAGTGACTCATCTATAGAGGTACATGCACCCAGGAGGCCTCATAGAGGTGGCAAACATATTAGAGAAGAACCAACCTCTCTTGCTGAATTACAGGCCTACCCTCTTGCCATCTCTTCTTTCCAACACCAATCCTGCTATGAATTTTGTGAGAAGGTTGCTAGCATTCAATTTCATCATGAGTTGGCTCGTTTGTTTGTGTTGCATTTACATGATGGTCAAGCCACTCTAGCTAGTGTCACTTTCACATTAACACCAGAATCTATTTCACTAGCAACTGGTATTCCCAACATTGGAGAGCAATGGAACAAGAGGCAGCAAATTGACCGGCAGCATTATGAACCATACATCAAGCCCGGTTTTTTGAGACAGCTCAAGAGAGTTTTTCCTTTTCGATACCTCAAAGATTCATATGCTCCTCTAATGAAATTGATTATGAAGTATTTCAACTATGAGGGTCGGTTCTCCTGTTTATATGCTTATCATATTCAGCTGCTAATGCATTTTACCAGGGTGAGGATGATGAAAATCCCTTACTTCATGTGCCGAAATATTGAGAAGATGACCACTCTAGTGCAGCACAAGACTCCTCTGCAGCAGTTCAATAGTATATATCATTTTTCCCTCATTAAAATTGTGGTCATCCATCAGCTTGGCTTGTAGGGCATCACTTGGGAGGATTTCATTTCTCGTGATTTTTTCAGAGGCTTTGCATGAGATAGGTGTACCTTCTTATTAGCATGAGGGTCATGAGACACAAACCGCTAGTATGCTAGTGTTCATCACTTATCAGAAGGGCACTAGACGATTGTTCGCAACAGCCAAGCGAGTATTATCTCCATCTGGGATGTAAGGGGTCTTGCTTCCGTCATCAGCACCACAGATTCAGGACAAAGGCAAGAGGCCATTACAGGATGAGGGGCCTTCAAGTGAGCGAGGCTTTATTCTCATTGAGGATGATGATACAAATGTGGGCCCACAAAGCACAAATCTCAAAGAAATCATCCAAGAGCAGCAGGCGGACATCAAAGCCTTGTGCCTTAACTTGGGAGAGGGCTAAGTGGATTATAAAATACCTATAGTAGAGGAATAAGCAGCTTGAAGATCAACAAGCAATGATGGAGTTGCAAAACATTCGGGAGAATCACCAAGCTTCCCAAAGAAGAAGGGTCGAGTTCACTTCACTTGAAGCAAGAGATCAATGCTGGTCGGGAGTCTTGGCTTGAAAGAGTCAATATCCACTTAGAGAGATTGTTGGAGAAGGCCAACAAGGAGAAAGATTTGTTGAGACGCATGGCTTGTCATTACATGGTGAGGAACAAAGTTTGCAAGGTGAGAATCAGGAGCCTAAAGGCAAAATTGAAGAGAGCATCAAAGAGGAGAAAGGAGCATGATCACCTTCAAATATCATCTAAGGCTTCCTTGGCCCAACAACATACTTGATGAAGAAGACTCAGCCAAAATTTCAAAAACTTTGGGGCATTTTTTGCATTTTTGAAATTTTTGGCACAAAAAACAGGATTTTCTGCCCTATGCGCCGCGCCACGTGGTGCTTGCTTTTGCTAGGAACCTCCAAAGCATAAAAACTCATCATTTTTGGATTTGGCATGGAAAAATATGCTTTCCTACCCATGGAATTTGGACAGGTTTTGAGCCCTCAAAAAGGTCAAAAACACTCAAAAAATGACCTTACTGCCACTATTTTGACACACAGGAAGTAGTCTTGGGAGATATGATTTTCGACAGGGCAAATGGAGGCCAAATTGAAAAATTCCACTTAGGTTGGAAAGTAGACAGGCAGACCTTTCAAACAAGCACACTTGGAGATAAGTTGGGCACCGGAAAGGCCTCCAAAAGTGGGTCCAAATAGGCGCTATGCATAGAGAATCATGGGCGGCGCATAGAGGAAACTTTGCGAGTTTAACCAAGTATTGCTCTGTTTTTTGCCTAGCTTTGGCCAGTTTGACTTTTTCACTTTCTTAATGTAAAAATTGTGATGTAATTTCATGTACATTTATGGATCATGATGTAAATATGTCAAATTTTCACTTTTGTAGGTAGATTCATCAGTTAAAAACTTGTTTGAAACTAAATGAATCAGTTCCCTTGTTTCTAGAGGCATGATGTTCCACTGCCTGATTTCTAGTTCCTAATTTAGAATTAGTTGGAACAGTTGCTAAACACGTGAGTTCGACCCCTAGAGGCTAGGATGAGCTATGGTTTTTCCATATTATGTATTTTTCAATCATTAGCATGGTTGGACTCTTGAGGAAGCAAGGAGCTTCATTGTACACTCATATTAGCATTTTGGCTAAGGAATTGAGACCAGGGTTTGCAGCACTCTTTGGGATCCCTGTGGCATTTTGTTTTGGTACAATGATTTCTTATGTATTTTTGAAATTTCTTATGTATTATGTATGTCATTTTCCCTCTTATTTCTTCTCAACTAAATCAAACAAGAGTGTAAGTAGAATACATTGAAATTGCAGTGCTCTACTTGAAGTTTTCTTTAGTTTCTTGATGTTTTCAACTGTTTGAAGAGGATCCCTGGCTTCTCTTTCCCTCATCAACTCCTCCTCTATCTAAACCATCCATCTCATTCGATTTAGAGTGCCAAATATAGTTGCCTACCTTGCCCCATTGAGCCCTCTGCAAGACTGAGCCTCATTCCCTGCACCCAAAATTTGCTTTTCCATTAGAGCCCACAAACACATCATTTATTCAATCAAAATCCTTTACATCTATACCTAGCCTAAGATCAATAACTATATCAGTCATCTCAAGCCCTTAGTGATCATAATTTGCTGAGATTGACTTGGAGAGAGCCCTCTCCTAACCTGGTAGGGCTAGCTACTAGGTTGAGCGTGGTTTGATGTTGGCCTTGGATCATACCTTTTCAGCCTGAGGTAAATATAGGCTCTAACAAGAGCAAAACAGGTGGACTTCCTGGAAGGATATGCCTCTTCCAATCAGATTGAAAAATCAGTGGGATGATATGAACATCACCCTGGCTGGAGTTGCCCCTATAAACAAAAAGATCCATGATAGCTATGTTTGGAAACCTAGTGGAAGAAAGTTTACAGTGAAGTCTGGATACAAGTTCCTCCAACCCATCAATAATCTTGAGAACTGGAACCTCAGGTCAGCAGTATGGAAGAATGAGTGTCTTCCAAAAATAAAATTCTTGGCATCGACCCTCTTAAAAGGTAAGATCCTCACTGTGGAAAACCTTAGGAAAAAAGGTATACAAGGGCCATACATGTGTGTTTTATGCCAGAAGGAGGAGGAAAGCAGTCATCATCTCTTCTTAGATTGTGCCATCGCAAGGCATTGTTGGCAGCAAATTATAAGTCCCCTGGAGATGACCAATGATATTTTCGACCAGCTTTCAACTTTAAATAAGAATTGGGAGAAAAATTATCCATATACAAAGAAAAACAAATCTGCCATTATACGCATTTGGAAATGTCTCCCATCTATTCTCTACTGGAAAATTTGGCTTGCAAGAAACAGCTACATATTTAAAAACCAAAAACCTAACTCGGGACTCATTCTTGCAAAAACGTGGGGGCTAGTGACATAAATTATTAGTGCCAACGCAGTGTTCAGTGTTTATCAAAACAATTGGCATAATGAAGAAAAGGAGTGGTATAAAAAAATCCCATTGGTGTGTTCTGTGAGGAAGCAACAGCTAGCAAAGATAGGGGAAGAAACAGAGGCTGGAAGCTTGGGGGAAATGAAATAGAAATCGAAATTGGATCCAAAACCAAAAGAAATACACTCTCAGATTTGATGGTGCCTCTAAAAATAATCATGGCAAAGTAGGAGCTGGGGGAGATATCCATGATCAGAAAGGAGAAGTAATATCCTCCTATGAATGGGGGCTTGGTCACATGTCAAACAATAAAGCAGAGGCATACAGTTTGTTCCTGGGCACATGCATTCTCGATAAACTCTAGGTCAAAGATCCAATAGTAATCGGTGACTCAACAATAATCATTGCTGCTATGGAATCGGGGGGAGAATTCAAAAATTAGGATCTAAACAGAATCAAGCAAACAATCTTAGAGAACACCAAACATCTGGGAAACATCAAATATAAGCACATCCTCAGAGCTCATAATCAAGAGGCCGACTCCCTTGCCAACAAGGCAGTGAATCAGAGGGTCGGGAAAGTAAAAGAACTTCAAAACATATATGAAAAATCTATTCCCTAAATTCCCCTCCACTTTGGATGGGATTAATTCTCACTGTACAGATAGTCAAATCAATCAAGTGCCTGCAACATCCTATAGGCAAAAGAAACAAGTGATCGTTCAGCTGAGGACTGACAAAATCTCATATCATACTCATAGTGCAGTGGAGGATCCGCAGTAGGAAAAATGATATGCATAAGATCTCGAATTTGGAAAAAATACATCCAAGGGATTCGCACAAGGTAGGATTCAGTCAAATCAACAGAAGAATAGCCCACACTAGTCAGAGGTGCAATGATAATTGTGGCAAAAATAAGCTAGAGAATGGCATCCAGCAACATGAGAAGAGAGTGATTGAGCAAGAATATAAGAAACATTGGGCTAGAAGGATTCATCAGAGAAACAACTCTTGTGATTTTAAGGATAGATATCGCATAAAGCGCGCAATCTCTCTTTCCACAGTGTCTGGTGAGGATAAATACAGCTCCCTCATTTGGCAGTATCTCAATAGCGTGAGCAGAACTTGTTGTAGTGTTCATTGCAGAAGGTGTTCATGGAGCATCAACTTCTCTTCTTCTCTCCTGCACGTCGGTAGAGGTATCGTTGTCTCATATATTTGTCTTTGTTATTTTTATGCTAACTCCTTGCTTGTCACTGTGGTTCAGCTTTCGCTAAGGGCTTTTCAAGTTTTTTCAGTGGTGATAATCAGTTCCAAGCCAGTTTTTACATCTTCCTGTCTCCATATTTTCCCCCAAATTCAAAGTTTCTCTACTCCATTAGTGCAAAAAGTCTCTATGCCCTCTAACAGACAGATCCTTCCACACTATTTCTCCATCTCTTCCATCAGCTATATCTCATTTGGGCATCTGTTCCAGCCAGCATTCAGAGTAAACCTCCTTCTCAAGGACTATCTGACCTACAACAGATCTTTGAAAAATAGGAATTTCTCAAATATTATCTTCAGAACACTCGCTCTCTACCCTCTCATCTTCAAGAGACATTAGTCCAAGCACCAAATCAAGTTCAAGAAGAGAGTTCCTCTTACACCCATCAAGTCTGGTAACCCTTTGGATCAGATCGAGACCAACAACAACTGTGCACTCTGCAAGGCGCATTGCTTCATGATAGGACGCTTCATAAACTACTTCAATGAGCTCAAGGTTGAAGTGGAGTCCGAAAACAAATCTAAGAAAAAGAAATTCGAGAAGCAGAAAGCCGAAATTGAAGGAATAAAAGAGAAATGCCATCATCTGGAAGAAGAAATAAGATACATTAGGACTCTAAACCAAAGGGAGCAAGGCGAAGCCTCAACCAAGCTCAGTGACAAGAAATATCAGCCTCCAGATGACCTTGTTAATCAATTCTGGTGATTCCTTAGATAACTATTCATGCAATGTAAATTTTGCTTTCTATTAAGCCAGTTCCTTTGACAATATAGTCGGTATGTTTTTCAAAGTTCAAGAAGCGTGAACAATGACGTGGAAGATGGGACTGTGATCCCATTTTGTTCCAAAATCATTGAGCTCCTCTCTCAATATGTATTGGGACATAGTCCCACTCTTAATGTTTTATAATATATAAGTAACTGATCTTGTTAAAAAACATATATTCCAAATTGCTGGTAAGATCAAATTCAAATTTACTTCCTATAGATAAACCAGGGACTGCTAGAAATAGGAAGGGACCCAAAATTGCTATTTTTAGCAGTTTCACCTCTCACCCAAGGTGGTCAAACTACTATTTTTAGAAGTGCTATTTTTAGCAGTTCTATTTTTAGCACTTCCTAAATTTAGTATTTCTTGTTGCACCCTTTTCAACACTCCCTCTCAACAAGAAATGCTTCCTCTCGAACCCAATCTTGTAACTCTGGAATGTTTTACATGCAACAATCTACCAAGTGTGGTTGCTCCAGAAACATTCGGAACAAAAAAAAACTCCCAACTGACCTCTCTATTGGGCTAGAACATACTCTAATGCTTAAGCTCTACCTGCTGTTGACAAGTGCTCCCTCTCTGACCTCTGCCCTACTGCAACATCTCCATGCATCTCGCACCGTTGCACCCTTCTCTATGCTACCTTGGACCATGCAACACATTTGTGCCTCTCACATTGCCGCAACCTGCATGCTCTGCACTGTCCTGAGATTCCCTGTACTGTAGCTCTCTCTGTCGCTCCATCTGCATCTGCCTCTACCCAATCAATCAATTCCTACTACTCCACATCGAGGCTCCCGTAGCAAGGTCTCATCCAAGAGGTTGGGTACCTCAAGGATCCTACCCCTCGTCCTTGGGACAATCACTCTATATCGCCCCACCTCCTACCTAGAGGTATGGCTACATGTGATCCCTCTGCCCACCTGGCTCGAATTTTCCCCCTACTAGAGGTCTCTGCATGAGTAGATGTCTCTACTCAATCTCCACTCAACTTCCGCTGTTGTGGCTACTCCACAACCTCTTGAAGTTGCTGCACTAATCGTGGCTCCTCCACAATCGTCTAAGACTTCTTTTAGCGCTGCATGTTGAGAGGTAACATTCCCTCCTTCTTAACCACCAAATCTCCATCAGTTTCCTTGCTGCTCAAGCCTTTGCATTCATCTTGAACCTTAAGAGCATACAGGTTCTTGACCCATGAACAAATCTGCTTCACCCGTCTAGTGATGATGTGTTTAAGGAAAGCCTTTCCCTTACTGAAGACTACATCATAGCCTCTGTCTTCCAGCATCGCAATCAACACCAAGTTTCTCTTCAGTCCTGGTACATACTTGACATCGGTCAAGGTAAGGCGAGCTCCATGCTCCCTCTGAAAAATAACTATCCCTACACATGAGACACTATACTTCTCATCATTACCCATCGCTATGAGTATTTGGAGATCTTTCTCCTCCAAAGCACTGAACAAACTCTTGTCACCAGTCATGTGGAAAGAAGGTCCACTATCAAGAAACCAACTACTTCCCACCATGGATGAAACCATACATGAAAAGAGTGTGAAATCCAACTCAAACTATGAAGCAAGTGCCTCACCTTTAGATCCTTCCTCGGATCCCTTCTTGGATTTCCTATGTGGACAATTTGCAGCATAATGGCCCACCTCATGACAACAAAAGCATTGCACTTTCAATTTGTCAACCTTCTTCCCACCATTGGAAGAACTAGATTCAGAAAGATTCTCCTTCCCCTTCTTTGCCTTACTCGCTAAGGCACAGTTCTCCTCATCCTCCATGGATGAAGAACTCTCTGTGGTGCTCCGGCTGATCTCCTCTTGCATCAAATCCAACCATAGTCGTTCCCAATCTGGAAGTTTCTCCCTTCCATTAACTGAGTGGTAGCTATGCCAGCTCTTAGGAAGGCCAAGGAGTGCTAGAATCACCATATCATCATCAGTTGTCATGACGCCTACACTTGCAAGCTCATCCCTACATGTGATGAGCTTGGTCAGATACATAGAGATCGTCTCATCCTTTTCACACTTGATGTTTCGAAGTTTGTCCTTCAATGCCAGCTTCCTCTGATCACTGCTATTCTGATATAAATCTTTCAATGTTTTCCACATTGCAAACAGAGTCTCCTTCCCATGGAGGTTTGAGACAATGTGATCCCACACTCCCTCCAAGAGAATTCTGCTAGCTCTAGCCACACACTTCTTTCATTCTGCCAGTTGAGTAGCATCAGTAGGCTTAAGGAATTCTTGATCAATGAATTCCTTAAGGTCGTTATCTTCAAATACTGCCTCCATGCGATCCTTCCAAGCTATATAGTTTGAGCTACCATCAAGGGCATACTGAAGCCTCGAACCATGGAACGCCATTAGTGAAATAGATGTGATAAGAACTTGAGATCTATATCCTGAATAATAAACTTTGAATTCCTTCTTGTATATTGTTCTTCCTTGATCACCTATGCTCTGATACCATGTAGAATTTTCTCTACAAATCAGCTAACTCACTGATATCATGTAGAAATTTCACATGCAGATCCAACTGATATATGCAATGTACTAAAGCATAATACTAGATCTACATCTACCATAAACTTAGCAGAAGCTTAATCGAACATAAGCAACATCAAGCATGAACACATATAACTGATAAGAAGGAATCAATCACACATAACACAAAATATATCACTGGGGAAAGCACCAACATAAAACCCCAACATTGTATTATCAATCAAGCGGAAATCCTCAAAAACATACAAAAAGAATCAGCTCAAAAGCTATCCTGCTCTCTCTGTACTCTGATGATGTAGCTCATGGACTACCTACCCTGTATATAAAGCCTACACCTCAGGTCCAAGCTCCTATTTCCTTGCGCAGTTTTGATTGGGGTCCAATTACAAAACACATGTAAATTGGCCTGATCATACTTGCTGTCAACCATAGGTCCAACTATGCAATACTTGAGGACTCAAGTTCCTCTTGCATGCAAGGAATACTTCCTAGAAATATCCTAGCAACTAACAGAACACTATCCCCTTGGGTAGTTTTGATTGGGGTCCAATTACAAAACACATGTAAATTGGCCTGATCATACCTATTGTCAACCTCATGTCCAATTACCCAATACTTGAGGACTCAAGTTCCTCCTGCATGCAAGGAATACTTACTAGAAATATCCTAGCAACTAACAGAACATTGTCCCACCATCTGATCTCAAATGGGTCTCTATCTGAACTGCCATGCATCATTTATCCATGAGAGAATACTCAGTTATCTGAAAATGTTATGAAACCAGCTCAAGAAAAAGACCAACTTCCTCAGATCATATCTGCGCAAATATAGCACAAAAAGCTCTGAAATTCAGACCCGAGCTTCAGCGCGATGTCTTCTCAAATGGGTTTTTTTTTTAGCTTTTGAAACATCGCAGAAAAAAGTTATAGCGAAAATGCCACGATGACCTGTTTGGAGCAACGAAACCCTAGAATCCAAAGCTCTGATACCAAATGTTATGAAACCATCTCAAGAAAAATATAGTAAAGATAGATCAACGCCTTAAAATTTAGCCTCTTCGAGGAGGCAACCTCCTATACATTACATAAATGAACAATTCTTGGATGATTCAAATGACAAAACCTCCTTTCTATATATAGGAG
>APFE030108718.1:0-11303 GCA_000404065.3 Pinus taeda
TATTCTACTGCCACCAGGAGTGACAAGGATTTTTAATCCTTCATAATAAGGCCGGACCTCTTCAGGAGGGTCACCTCGTAATCTATGGGCTTGCCTCAATAAATCGGCCACGGAAACAACTTCAGGAGACTCGCCCCGAAGTCTACGAGAGCGTCTCGATGGTTCAGCCACAGCTAAAGACTTTTAACTACTACACACGAAATCAAAGTAAAATCTCAAGAAAAACACCTAAAGTCACTAAAGAACCAATCAGTTTTGAAACACACGCCTAAAGAATCTAGGGAGTCAAACCGAACACAAACAGTAGCTTCCGGACCAAAAACACTAGTTGGTGATGAAATCCAACCTCGTAGGATTCAGTACAGAAAAAGCGGGTGGAACAGTTACCCCAGCAACCAGATTAATGAATAGACTGGACCAAGTTCCTCCACTTTAACCGTCTCGAGTGAAGTGAACCCCCCAGAAAATCCAAGTGAGTCTAGCCAACGTCTGCACCAGGTACAGTGGGATCTTCCCACCACCATCACCTTGGGTAGAATCCTAAGATTATGGCCACTAAGTTTACCAACAACAACAAATACACCTGGGGGAACAGTATACACTCCGACAGCACACAAGGGCAGAGTAACAAGCTCAATCCCCTTACCGGCTCCTTGACAATGGTCAATCCAAGGTTTACCGATAAGTGATCCCCTGGCTCCTCAACAATAATCTGAGGTTTACCGTTTGTAATACGTGCGTGTCTGGCGTCGTTCCCAACAAGGGAGGATTGATCCCTCACTGGTTCGGACACGAGCTCGTGCTTCTCCTTTAAGAGGAGCTTTCCCAGATTATAAATGCAATAGCTGGATTTACCCTATCACAAGATAAGCTACTTGTTTGGTTTAATAGTCTTGGAGAGTTAATTACTGCGACGCACCCGCAAGAACTACCTTGAAACATATTGGTGCTTCAGAGCCCTAGAAAAATAAAAATGTCTAAGTTAATTTTACTTTAAGCATTGATTTTAATGGATGTTCTTTAAGACAAAGGTGATGGAGATAAAACTTGATGGTGTATAGACTCGACTCCAATCTCTAAAAAGATGCACCTAAGATGATTTACACTATTTTTCTTTTCAATGAATTTTCTAATTAAGAGAGTTGAGAGAATGCAATCTTTTGATAAAACAACTTTTCTTAATAGACAATCAAAGAAACAATCTCTTTATCTTTTCAAAGCGCACAAAACATAACCACTCATTACTTCACGAAAAATTCCTTTTTCTTTCAAAGACGTCAAATGCTACTCTAAAGCAAACTTTGCAAAGGAGACCTTTTATATTTTCCTATTTAATAAAGCATGTAAAACTAATCTAATCAAAGCAATTCCAAGATCTATGAAAATCTATGAAAAATTCACTCAAAAAGAAAATCAAAGGAAATTTACCTAACTTTCCTTAACAAGTAAATCTAAGAAGCAAAAGCCTACTAAGATAATTCTGGGATGTTTTACTTGGCAACAATCAGTCCAAGGACTAGTTTATGAAAAATCACAAACTAATCAAAACAAAAAATCAAACTCTTTTTGTTCATTTGAAAATGAAATTCACAACTTTAAATGAACAAGCTATATTGAAATTTCACAAAGAGGCAACACAAAGGTAGGTTGCTCACGCGGGTAGACTTTACGACTGGTTCGACTCCTAAGAACACTGAAAAAACCAGAGATATCTAAGGTTCCGCAACTTCTAAATCCAAAGTCACTACAGGACCAATACAAAAATCAAAACCCTAATGCTAAAACTTCAATGAATTTCACTAAAACTTTCAACACTAATGGGACAAGTGCAGGCGAAGATTTTTGACAGACAACCAGTGGATCTGGGCAGTAAAGACTAGGAAAAACAAAATCTAAAGGGAAAAAATGGATAAAATTGAAATTTTCTCAATTTTAACAGGGTATGCAGGCAGCTTGTGTAACCAGGTGCATCCACGCTCTGTGTGCAAAGAGACAGTGCGTACAAGTATGCAGTGTGTCTAACTCAGAGGGTACGTACTGCTGCAAAATGAAAAAAAACAAAATTCTAACTCGACTCTAAGCTAACCCACCCAAAAACACAGTCAAGAAATCAAAAAACAAAAGAAACAAGACTCTTTTTAGATCAAAGTAATACTCAAAGGAAAAATCAAACACATCAATGGATTCCCCAGTGGAGTCGCCAATTTGTCATGCGGAAAGAGTTATTTTTTCTGACAAAACTAACCTCCCTAGGAGTCTAAGACTCTCTAGTGACAAACAAGACAATTAAGAGCAATCCTTCTCTAAACATACATTGTTTTATGAGAAACCAAGTTTTTTTTGATCCTACCTCAAGTCCAACGCTTGTTGTAGCAGTCTAGCCTTGTCGATCCAGATGAGCTCCTCCTTCAGTTTGAAACCTGCATACACTAACAAAGCAAACGAGTACATAACACCTGAATATTCATCATAAAACAAAGCATATTCATCACATAGACCAAGGAGTACATGAAATAATTCATTAACAACAAATCATTGAGAAGAATGGACTTATTGTATTAAGGAAACAAAAAAGGAACCATTACAACCTGAGCCTTGGTGTTGTGCAAGCTCCTCCCAGGGTCCAACAAGAGATTTCCTCTACTTTGACAAGCTCACCCATTCCCAATATGGCAACAAGAAAGGATGGTAATCTCTCCTCACAAGTTAACAATGGAAGTCCTAATTCCAGCAGCATTTACCCTTTGGAATGTTCAGCTTTCAACCTCCCCTCCTCTGGCCCAATGCCTGTATTTATAGTGTTCTAGAGGAAATTATTCAGTTCCAACATCAATGGGATACTCCCTCTTTTGGATGGGGTAGCTCCTCTCTTGATGGGATAAGTTCCTCTATCATAGGGATGCATGAACCATCTGGAGGCACTCAATACACGTCAAACAATCTTCCAGAATGCTCTAGAAGTGACCACAAGTAACTTTTTTAAGATGAAACTCGCGCCTTTTGACCTTTACAGGAGTACGCACCCATCTCTTGACTTACAGAGCGTACAAGTACGCAGGTACAATGAGCTTGGGATGCGTACACACAGGCAAGGTAGAGAGAACCTGCGTACCCAGAGATAAACATGGCTTTTATTGACTTTCTCTCTTTCTTGAAGTTTGACATGGAGAGCAGAGGTATTAGGCTTGACAAGGAGGATAATATGACTATTGATGGAGCCATATTAACTGCAGTTAGTCTTGGTGACAATTTTTAGTGTAACACCAAGTCTAAAAATATAGAATGGGTAATGTTGAAATTTTTCGGATTTGTCACCAAATCTTTAACTGCTAATTGATTCGTCTTTGCTCCAAGATTGGGGAATCTAATTAATTGTTTGTTACCACCTATTTGATGAACTTGAAATGATGCTACTTTTCCTTGATATACTCAAATTTGATGCCTGGAAATGTTGGATGCATCCCTGTATTGCTTTCTCGCCACTCAAAATGTCAAAATACCCAAATTTTAGACCTTCCTCTCTTAGGATTTCAACAACTTTCACACTGAAACCCAATCAAAGTTTTCCAGGATTACCTTTAAAAAACTTTCACAAGATTCCGAAACTAATCAGATTGAGTCAAATTCTAAATCAAACAAAAACTTGTTTCATTTTCCTCATGTCAACATGTAGGATGTCCTCTTTTGGTCAGATAACTCACTGAAGCTTTCACTGAAGAATCTTTTTCCTTTGCTGAGAACTTTGTCCTTAAGATAGAAATTCCCTTTTCCAAACCCTAAAAGAAGTCCTCTTAGAGCATAAAAAATAAGTGTTTGCATACACATCAACATAGCTATAACTTCCTCACTTAACACAACAAAGCCTCTTCAAATAAATTTTCAAATCTATATCATTTATTTGGAAACATGTGATTTTAGTTAACTATAACATTTATTCTATGGTAGATTTGCGTGTGTTGTCGTAAATACATTACTCATATGAGTGGTGAGAAAAACATGATGAGTTGATAGTGGCGACCAATATTTTTCCACTCTTTATTTGAAATATCATATCACTCTATAATAGAAAAACATTGGAAATTGTGTTAGGACAATGATCTCCTTGGTGTATTAAGAACTTTTTGAACAACTTTCATTTTTTTTTGAAGCTGAGTTGAATATATCTAAATGCACTCCTTCAAAAACCTAATGCAAGAGGGTAGTACCATAAAAAATCTTAAATTTGTTTCATCCTTGCTGTATATAGTTCTTCTTACCAAAATTTGATTGGGAATTTTGTAATACCTTGTAGAAAATAGTGTTTTATTTTTTATGGTCACATAGGACATAGAGCATGTGCTTTTCCTCTTAGTACCACATCATTGATTTCTATTAAAATATTAACACCAATTGTAGTCTCTTTCGAGTAGTTTTCAAGCCTTTAAGAATGATCTCGCTACATCATGAAATCAATGTTGTTCCTGATTACTACTCCGACCTGACAAAACGGTATAGTTCCTATACAAACCCAAATTTATAGTTCAATGCAATGAATTTCTTCCTTGAAACCTTCATCATAACAATTAGGGCTTCATTTTGGTTCTCATTCACTACTTGGACTATTTGGAAAATGTTTTCAGAGCTCTTGCACTAGAGCTTCAAGAATGTGAACTATGACTGCAATCCTCAAACTCTATGTCAGTGTAATGAATGAATTTCCATATCACGCAACAAAAAAATACAAGAAAGGACATAAAATACGCAATTTCAGTCACCAAAAGGATGCCCAAAAAATAATTTCAGGCCAAACTTATTGGTTTGAACTTGATTACTTTGGCTATCACATATATCAATTTTTAACCACTTATCATGAGTTTACTTAAGCTTCCCACTCTTAGATAGGGACATGATTGTTGTGGAGCTGTCGGCTGTGAGTGGGGATTATTTGGAAAAAAAATCTCTATTTTCTTTTTATAAATTCTCCACCCACAATTGTAATCCACAACGATTGGACACAAATAATTAAATATAGGGAAGCCCATCCACAATTGTCAATGCAAATTATTTGAAGCCTATATTTCTAGTCACACCAATTACAAGTGGCTTGCTATGCACCCAATCCACATGGAAATGTTTTGTTTTCATCATCTCAAAATGAAGAGTGAATACGAAAATAGGGAACAACAATTCATTCAATATATTACTAGCTCTTGTACATTTAGTATCTGCTGGTACCATCGTATTTGCAATTTTGAAAAATACAAAATTTAATTTGGAAGAAAGGATATGAATTTTCTTGAGTACATAATCTTTACCAACATTCATAAAATCACATCCCACAGAGAAATCATGGTGAACGATACCCTTTTTCCCTGTATTATTTTGGCTCTTTTCCCTGATGGAGAAAAATTTCGAGTGCCAATACCTTTTGTTCATAAGGATGAATCTGCGATTTGGAAACACTTTTCGTGGCTTCAACTATAATGGACTATTCCAATTTCATCAAGAACATTTTGTTTTACAATAGCTTTCATTCTCATGGGGAAGATGATATGCTCTGCATACGAGACATGAACACATAAAGAAACTTTCTTCCACACTTAAATTTGTCTGGCAGAATTAGCCCTTGCACTGTCTCTAAACCAAAAGTAGATTGTGGGGGCAGGAGTTCTAAAGCTTACCACAAATTGCCCCATTGACAAGGTAATTTTGGGAAATTATTATTATTAAAAGAGATAATAATCCAACAACGTATATTAAAACCTTTAGTCCAAAAGTCATATATATCCATGACTCTGTCTAGGAAGGAAATTTCATTTTTTTTTTAGCATTTCTTAGACAAGAAAAAGTTACAACATCAACTCCAATTGGGAACTTCTTCCACTTGTGGGAAGCATAGAAGTAGTAGAATATGTGCCTTGAATCTGTTGCGTTATGGAGTCATGCCATTAAGAATAATTCTGACTTTCATCTTAAAATGACAACCTACAATTTGAAATCTTTAACCAACAGCCATACTACAATTTGCAATATTTTGTAGCCTATAATTATGTGTTTTACAATTGTGAACTATAACCAAGTCTGAGATTGAGCCCATATTAAAATATGAAAATTGAAAATCACTTAAAATCATGCTAACTGTTGTTATATACTAAATTTGCTGAGATACACTGTTCCTATAAAATGATCTATGCAAACTAATTCTGAAAGCCAAACTGAAACAATTGCTGATATATATTACTGAAGAAAAAAATTCCTTAAACTGCACACTAAATGATTTGAAAAAAAGCTTATATATTCACACACCACTACTTAACTCAACTTAAACTGTACACTATCAAGTTCGGTTTGACTTCCAGTGCAACCATATGAGAATTGGATTCATTCATAGACCACCTTGTATGTTGCTGAAAACATGAAACATTTTTACAATATAAAACTCAAACTCTGAAGGAAACTAATACATACAATTGAATTCTGAAAGATTTACCCTCGGTTGATATATGAGATTTCTGATCACCATCAAGAGAAAGAAATATATGCTACTGAGTGCTTCCATTACAAAACCTTGAACACACACAACAATAAAGGCATCTGACATCTCGAACCATTAGAATCAGTAACCCAGTGGAATTTCCATATAGACAAAGTGGAGACGTTAGGTGAAAAGAAATAAAACCAATATAAAATGCCTCCTCCATGTTCAGCAACAAGGAATAGATCTAGTTTTGATCATTCTCCAAGGATATATGTCTTCGTTACTTCGCTCCCTAGCAATAACATCAAATGTTGTATATGTTTATCGAAGTTAGTTCTTGGCTATGAAACTACACTGAGAAACCAACTCAACTAATCTTTAGGTTCAAGATGTCCCTCGAACCAAAGGGGAATCCCTCTAGTGTTACAAGGCTTTTTAACAATTTTCACTGTCACTAGGAAACAACCTATGAATCACAATCACCATATCTAGGACTTGTTGTATAGGTGGTTGCTGATGAGTCCCAATTCCTTGGTTAACAAACAATCCATCTCTTATAGAGTCCTTATCAAAGTGCAAGCGCTCAACCACGACAGAAAAACATAACTATAAAGATTTTGGTACAAGAATAGAAGATAAATTAGATAATTGAGTATCCTCCCCAAATAGCTAATCATCTAATATAGAAGAGGAGTACTAAAGCATTTCTATAGCCTACATAAATACATTTAAGAGATGATAGAAGGAAACAATTTAATGATGCAAAGGTGGTAATTTAAACAACCTCTTCAATTAGCTAATCTCAGTAATCATAATAACTTTGCAGGGGCTATCAGGGAGGTTGATCCTAAACCTGTACTTACCTAGTACCCCTATATTACCTCAAATGTATGAAGGAAAAATATATGTATCACTGAAAAAGACATACATCAGAAACAAATTCTGTCATAAAACTGAAGCTAAGAGCCCTTGATTAAAAATTATCAAACAAGAGATTTTACAAAAATGTTTAGGGTTTTGGCATCAAAACCCAACCCCTATTTCAATAAAATTCAAAAATATATAAAATAATTAAAAATCTCCAACTATTCCTAACTTCCTGGAAAATCTTATCAATAATCTCAAAATAAAAATAAATCTGGAAATTTCTTGCAAAGTTTCTTGAACTGTAGCTTCAGTCAAATCCCTTGGATTTGGAATAATCCTTTACTGCAAATGTAGATATGATAATCGAGATGCCCGAGATATGGCCAAATGATCCTAGATTGTTGATTTTCTACCACTTGTCCTTTATTGATGATTTGGACGAATTTCAAATTTGAGAATGATTTTTTCTTGCAAATTTGAGATTTGATCTTCAACTATTTGCCTATGTATACCTTTTCCCTATGTATTTCGACTCCATGGAGATTTGAATCCGTTCTCTTTAAATTTGCTAACTATTCAACAACCAAGGAAATGAAACTTTTACTATTGATTTTGTGCTGATTCTTGAACTAATCATTAAATGTTATAGTTTCCAAATATATATTTTTCTTTGATAAAACGCCTTGAATTTTTTAATTTAATCCTCTTTCTATTGGTTCTCTTCCTTTAATTATCCTTTTACTATTGTTTCCAAGTCTAAAAAAATGGAATTGGTGATGTTGAAATTTTCTGAATTCGTCATCAAACCTTTAACTGCTAATTGATTCATCTTTGCTCCAAGATTGGGGGGTCTAATTAAATGTTCGTTGCCACTAGTTTCATGAAATTGAAATTATGCTACTTGTCCTTTATATATTCGAATTTGATGCTTGGAAATGTTGGATGCATCCCTGTATTTCTTTCTCGTCGCTCAAAATGTCAAAATACCCAAATTTAGACCTTCCTCCCTTAGGATTTCAATAGCTTTCATAATGAAACTTGATCAAAGCTTTTTAGGATTACCCTTAATTTTTTTGTAAATCATACAAAAACTTATTTCATTTTCCTCATGTCAGCATGTAGGATTTCCTCCATGTAAACTGAATAAAAAATGAACATCTTCATCTTTGGGTCACATAACTCACTGAACCTTTCACTAAGGAATCTAGTTCCATTGCTGATAACTTCATTCTTAGGATATAAATTCTCCTTTCCAAACCCTGAAAGAAATCCTCTTAGAGGATAAAAAATAAATGTCTACATACACATCAACATAGCCATAAATTCCTCTCTTAACACAACATATCTTCTTGAAACAAATTTTCAAAGATATATCATCTGTTTGGAAACCTGTGATTTTAGTTAACTATAACATTTATTCTATGGAAGATTAGTATTTGTTGTGGAAAATACATTACTTGTATGAGTGGTGAGAAAACCCCATATGAAGTGATAATGGTGACAAAAATTTCCTCCACTCTTTGTTTGAAATATCATATCACTCGATAATGGAAAAACATCGAAAATTGTGTTAGGACAACGATCTATCAGGGGTATCAAGAAATTTTTGAGCAAATTTCATTTTTTGTTGAAGCTAAGTTGAATATATCTACAATGTACTCCTTCAAGAACCTAACACAAGAGAGTAGTACCATATAAAATCTTATTAAATTGCTTCATCCTCGTTGTATATAAGATTTATAAAATTTTCTTTTTATAAATTCTCCACCCACAATTTAAATCCACCATGATTGGACAAATTTAATTGAATGTAGGGAATCCCATAGAAAATTTCCACTCAAGCTCTCCAAGCACTCCTTATCCAAGGGAAAGTGAATAGCATGTAGGCACTATCTCAGCATAAGGGTGCAAATAATCAGATACCAACCATTTGGGAATCGAGGGGGATGAATTTATAGGAAGGGAGAGGGAGTTAGGATCTCACCAAAGATAGGGGAAGGTCCTCATCTCAAGGAGGAAGCTCATAAGGATAAGATAAAAGGGTAATATTGGGATAAATCAACCACATCCACAATGAACATCATCTAGTTTGTTGTTATGGAATCCTCTAGATCACAAAGCTTCTCCTCCACTTTGGGAAAACTTGCCTTTTAGGGTTCAACACGAGTATCTAGGAAAAATCTGCACTAGTGGTGCGAGGCTCATATGGTGCAACCTGCCATCATCATGAGAGGGTAGTGTCATAGTCGCACTGACCTAAAAATTAGGGTTTTGAGCTCATTTTTATCAAGAAACGCTCAATGAAACTTTTCTTTAGTTCTTCACAGAGGATCTGGACTGCATATCTGGATGGGTACACTACATAGTTGTCAAGGTTTTTGCATTCTGGGGTATGACATAGGGAAGTGTAGGAGATGTGAAAAAATACTGTGTAACAGATGCCCCCTAAAGCATGAAGGCAGAATAAGGAGTGATGGATGAGATGCTTTATGATCTTGTGCAAGGACTAGAACAATCACTATCAGGAGACCTACAAATCAAGGACGCATATACATATACATATCTAATACCTCTGTCATATATATCAAAACATGAATCCATGGTATGGACACAACCATCTATTGAAAGGACCATGTGAACTGATCCACGGTATCGGTGCAACCATTCGAAATGAAAAGGATCATCTGGAAGTCTAAGATCCATGGTATGGATGCAAACACCTGATATAGAAGGATTGTAATCATCATAGATATAAAGTCCCACAATATGGTCACAACCATTCGCATAGAGGAAAAATTTATACAATCATGAATAGTACATAACTCTACGTAGCCTGATTTATATTAGACAAAACTCAGGGTCTTGCGCTCCATCTGAACCCGATCAAAGTATGGATTCTAACATGCAAATGAAGGTGTTGAAGTTAAACATGCTAGAAAACCACCTGATTACCAACGAATGATGTGAACCATTTACAGGCACGAGAGAAACTACCACTAATGAAAATGGCTTTCAAGGTACGATAGTACAATCTGTGAATGTGAAAATGAAGTTGAAGTCAAACACTCGTTGAATCATTCCATCAAAGGCCAGTGATGAAAACTTGTTGTCGAATGCGAAGAACTTGCCGTTAAGGCATGCAAGCTCTTATTTACTGAAAGGGAGTTTCTAAGTCATCTTCCTGGATAATGAGGTGAAGTCGATAGGAAATGACCCCTCGAAGGAGGGCCATAATGATTCCCTCATCATCGACATGAAAAAAGGAATAAAGTGGAGTAAACGAGTATGACCCAAGACTGTGGTAAAATGTCAGACAATGTATAGGTAGTAAGTTGTATATAGGACTTCTCCTGAACATATCAATGACATGACTCCGGAGTGTGGAAACATTTGACTCAAAATGGGACCAAGGGTCATGACGATGAAGTGGAATACTCAGGTGAGAGGAAAAATGGAGCACCCAAACCCAGAAGGACAAGTGACTAAGTGAGGATATCCCAAACCTGACACGAGAAAAAGATGAGTGTCATGTTAAAGAGCAACATGCTTCCTATAAAAGAAATTGCTTCACTTTCACTTTTTCCCCACTATTTCTAGTGAGTACCCCAATTAGTTTTAATCACAAGCTTGAAGGGGATAGCATATGGTTGTCGTATAATTTCATTCTTCGAATGAATCCATCCTAGTAAGTGTTACGAGTCCTAGGAAGGAGAAACTCAGTCTCGTCACAGTGACAAGTCTTTCTTCGTTCAATTTTTACGAGTTTGATGGAAGAGTAAATCAGTGTCTTTTTCACATTTAGAGAGTTTGAAAATGAGTCAAAAAAGAAAACTCCTATCGACGTTTCAAACCCCAAAGGGGGTCCATCATCAAGACTAAATCAGAAAGAATATGAATGAAAGCTTTATTGAGATAAGAGCCTTCCGACCTGGGTATAAATAAACCTAGATCCCTAATTTTTATAAAGAAGCCGACATTT
>APFE030108722.1:3422-146671 GCA_000404065.3 Pinus taeda
GTTGGAAAGTAGACTCACAGACCTTTCCAGTGAGCTATCTTGCACCTGATTTGGACACCGGGAAGGCCCTCCAACAGAGCTGTCAATGCGCGCGACCAGTCAAAGTGAGGGGCGCGACCACTCAGGGAAATTTCACTGTTTTGACCAGTTCGGCCAGTTGAGCACTGTTTTTACTTTGGTTGACTTTTGGGCATGTAATTGATGGATTTTTGTGTAATTTTCATGGCATTAGATACTTTTACTCTTCTTTACCTCTTCTAGAAGTTTCTTTGATGTAAATGGTGAATATTTAATGCATGGATAGGTTTTCTAAGTTTTAGAGGCAAGTTGTTTTGCTGCCTATTTAGTGATTAGTTTAGAATTTGTTGCAACAGCTCCTAGGAAGCTGAGCTCGACCCCTAGAGGTGGGGAAAGGAGTTAGATCTTCTATATTATGCCTTCTCTTACTCATTTTCATGGTTGGACTCTTGAGGGAGAAGCTCTATTGTATATTTTACTTGTATCGCTGCAATTTGAGGAAAATGAAGGCCAGGGTTTTGCAGACATCATTGTGGATTCTTGTGGATTATTGTGCTGATGGTTTGTTTCCTACTTGTCATTGTAAGTGTGTTTATGTGTTCCATCTCTTATTCTATTGCTGCTAATTAAACAAAAGAAGTGATAAAGTTTGAATTCATGCATGCCATGCTCAGCTTTCAATTTTGTTTAATATTTATGTTTTCCACTGTCTAGAGAGGATTCAAATTCATTGTTTGCCCTCTTTAGCCTCTCTTCTTTTCTCCTTGATCATCCATCTCAGCTAAAGGCATCAGCACAAACTCCTACCTTGCCCCAAAGACCCACCTGCAAAAACTGAGCTCAATCCCCGCACCCTGAAATTGCGCTCCCTCCAATTGCCACCAAAAACCCCAAAAACTTTAAATCAACCCTCCTTATCAGTTTACTAGCCTAATATCAGTGTTTCTAATTGGTCAACTCATCCTATTGAAAAATCCACGAGTTTGATCGGAGAGAGCCTTCTCATACCCCGTAGGGCTAGCTACGAGGTGAAATGGTTTGATGTAGCCTTGAGATTTGTCTATCTCAGCCTAGGTGAAATTTCAAGTGCTAACATAAGGTAAACTTGTCATCCGAATTGAAATACGAAAAACTACTAGTAATTGTGACAGTAAAAAAAAAAATCTTTTTTATTGCAATACCAATGATGTAAAATATTATGTTGGATGATTAAATATAGGGATGATTTACTTTATTACAATGAATATAGGTACAATTCACTAGTTTTTGTTTATTTATTATTATTATTATTTCATATGAAGAATATACATGTTTTGGAGCCATTACAAGGATATACTCATTGTGAGCTCACCATGTCACATGCGAGAATTGAAATTGAGTGGGGAGTATAACAACATTTCCCCAACCACCCAAGCTACATCCAATCGACACATAATTTTCTAGTATATTTGTTTTAATGAGAGAATACATTAATCCAATGACTCTATCCAAACACACTAATTAAAATATAAAAATCAATAAGGTAAAAAATATTTAACTTATGATAATTAATATAAAATTTATAAAAAATGAAAGTTGCATTTGCATACTCACAAAGAAAAACAATTCAACAATGGAACATATCACTGAATTATATTCATTTGAATTCAATGGCGTGATTCACACCTCATTAAGCGTTGTTGCATTTAAATTGTTTTTATGTGCTAGTGCATAATAGTAGGTGATTCACATTGATGCTCAATTGTAGATAATTTGCCTAAGGGATTTTAAAATATATGATAGGCATTAGTTATTTCATAATAGTATAAACATGCACTTGTACTTTCAATGTATTAAAATATGTCAATGCACAATAAATATGTGCACATTGATGCACCTTGTTATTTTAAACACATTAGCAAAAAAACCTTAAAATCTGTCAGTGCATAATAAAAATGTGCACATTGATGCACCTTGTTATTTTAAACGCACTAGCAAAAAAGACCTCCATTATGGTTTTTGATCACCTATAATTTTTAATTATATTGAACATATGCTAAGTCCTCCACTAAAAACTTTACTGTCAATAACAGAGATTTAACATTTTTTTGTTGGAAAAATTGCTCAATCTTGTAACACAAAAACCACGACCAAAACATATGTTATATGGTGTTTTTCCTATAATGAGATTGTGAGATTTGAGTGATTGCACAATCATGACTCCATAGAGTTCATGATTGCGCTTTGAACTTTGGGACATCATGATTGCACTTCAAACAATTGCATATTCATGACACCCCACAGGCACTCAAAGTCTTCATGATTATACCTCGAGCTCTAGGGCATCATGATTGTGATTCGAGCAATTTTGTAATGATAATGCCATAGAGCTCAGAGTGTAATAATGACACCCTAGATCTTGTAGATCAATCATGATAGCCTAGAGCACCATTAAGGTGTCATGATTGCATAAGCATTTGGAGTGCAATCATGATGTCATAGAACTTGGAACATAATCATGATGGGCTATAGAAAGTTTGTAATCACTGTGCTCTAGAGCATGTTTGTATTACCATCACCACAAGTAAGCTTGTGGCAAGGGCAATATGAACATGCTCTCATGATACTAATGAATTTGGAGTGTAATCATGGTGCTAGAGAGCTTGGAGTGTAATTATGACACCCTAGATTTTAGAGAGCAATCATGATGGCCTAAAGCACCTCCAAGTTGTCATGATTGCATAATCACTTGGAGTACAATCATGATGTCCTAGAGCTTGGCGCATAGTCATGATGGCCTACAATGAATTTGTAATAATGATGGTCTAAAGCATATTCATATTGTCATCGCTACATGTAATCTTGTGGCAAGGGCATTACAAACATAACATGCTCTAGGGAGTCATTATTACACTTTTAGCATGCTCTAGGGCCCCTTGTCAATCTCCACATTCATAGGTTATTTGGCACAACCCTTACCATATCAACACTCTGTCATCCTCACATCTCTTCCAAAATGCAGTTGCCCATTAAAAGCGAATTTCATTTATTATGTTACTTTGTAGTGGATGATGACTATCAAGGGATCTATGAAACTAGTGGTGGAAATGTAGATCAAAAAATGAATTTTTCTAAGACAACACCTCCATAAAAAAATGCCTTCTATGTAAAAAGAAAATAATAACTATTAAACCGTTCAATAACTCTTAATATTTCATTTAATAGTATTCCTATAAAGTATAAAACAACCCTAACACTTATTTCTTTGATGTTTCTTAGGTGCTTTTGTGTGGATAAGTATTTGATGCAATGAGGACCAAACACTATATAAATATGTTTTACAAATAACATCCATAATTATATATAAGAAATATTGGAAAATACTTTTTAATACTTTGATTATCAAATATTTATTATTTAGTAAAATATAAGTTGTCATATGATCATGTTGAGTGATTTAGAAGCAAAAATTTCCACTTCAACCTTTTTATATAAAAGCATAAATCAAAGAAAAACAAACCAACCACATAAATAATCAACCCATAAAAACAATAATAATATAAAAACTTCGCCAAGTAAATAAACCCCTATCACAATGCATAAATTTGGTTTCACTCTTTCATATATATATCCGTTGTAATTTATAAATATTTATTTATTAAAATATATTTTTAATATATAAATTAAATTAATGCTAAAAAAAACTCTTGCGAATTTCAAATTTGTGATTCAACCTCACACTAACTCTAACTTAGTTTTGATAAAATTTACTCAAAAATATTTCAAATTTGTGATTCAACTTCACACTAACTTAGTTTTGAATAAAATTTACTCAAAAATAAACATACCCATTAAAAAAAGGCAACAGCATACAGATTTATACATATGGCCAACTTTTATATTATATTTATTTAATGACCAAAGTTCCTTTTTATTTGTTGGAATTTAGATGTAAAAGAAGAAAGTAGATATTTAAAATTTGGGAAAATATATTTGTATAAGTCCTACCTGCTTCCTTATTTTGTATAGCATGGCTTTTTGAGCAACTGGATTTTTGGAGACACCCAACACAATTTTTCTTCACTCGCGCAGTGAGAGAGGATAGCTTCGGCTCGAAGATCTGTTCATCTGTAGAGTACGGCGGCGAGGACAGTTTGAAGAGGGCAAGAGGTAAGTGAATCGTTCTCTGTTTTTTTCTTTCTTTCTTTCATGCCGTTAAACAGAGAAGCTATAGCACCCACGCCTCCGCCTCCACCGCCACCCAGTTCTAATTTTGGTCCACTTTCCATTCCTCACTGCGGAACCACACCCTGTAAAACTCCAACTCTCCTTGTAGAGTCGCTGAAACTGGAGAAATTTGTCAAACCACGCGTATTGAACGAGTGTATTATTTTTCTAGGGTGTCTTTCCTTGTATGCTATAATATAAATGAACGACATTCTCAGGTTGTGGCTTCAAATAAATAGAATTGCTTCTGTCAGTAATGGAGAGCTGCAATATAATTTAGGTATGTGATTGGATTTTGTATGTTACAAGCCTCAATATACTGGATACTGGGGCTTCTTGACGTGGTTTTGCCTTAGCATTAAACTTCAAGTGTTCTTGGAATGGGTTTAAAGTATTGTTTTTGCATGTATTGTTATTTCGAACATCTCAACAACGAAAAAAACTAAAATGGTATATGCTGGTTCCCTTTGTTTTGGGATCAGTTTACTCTCGGCTTTTGTTAGTAATGGCAAGCTGCGGTATAATGTAAGCATGTGTTTCGATCCTATGCATTTGCCATTAAAAACCTCAACACAATCGAGCTTCTTGACGTGGTTTTGCTTTATGGAATAATAATTAAAGCCTTCTCATAATATTGGATATATTCGGTGACAATTGATTTCTGTTTCTTTTGGGAAGTTTGCATGAAGTGTTGTTGAAAGTTCGCAGGTTCCTTGTTGAAATTGAGTCTCTGCAGTTGTTTGCATACTTACCCGATTCTACTTGGCAAATTACTTGGTGAGGCAAATGGGTCAAGGGTTCGGCCTGGCTCGAGAAAATACTTGGTTCATTCATAGACTGCTGGTGTGAGTTTTTTGTCGAGTCAAAGTTTTTTAACCCATCAATGACCTGCAAGTACTTGTGGGTTAAAGCTGCCCTTGGTGAGCCAACTTATTGAAGGCGAATTTGACTCGCTGGCACTTTGTAACGGCTTGCCTAGGCCAGGAAGCTGGGTTTTGACGCACAAGTTTAGGTCAAACCTGGGAGTCTGGTAGCCATGGTTGCTTGCAAATTTCTTTGTTCATGGTACAAGCTTTTCTCAGCAACTTTTTTTGTTTTTATTTTTTTAAAACTGGCTTCCTCATAGCATGATGTGGTAAACGCAACTAACATCATTCAATTTGGAATCTTTGGCTAAGACGCCACAAGTGGGGGGTATCTATTCCACCAAAGACATCCGTGACTTGAACCTGGCCCCAACTGCTGTTGTGTATGCTGATGCCTATATGATCATTAGCACAAACATGAGCTTGTAATTGGAGAGACTTGAACCTGGGTGGGGTGCAATACCAGTACTTCAGTTTTCGGTGACTATCAAGCCACTATTGACCCTCTCAAACTTCATTTCAGGTTTTTACTAAAGTATTTGAAAGAATCCTTTTATGTTGTGCTTTTAATTGTTTGCTAACTTGTAAGACCATACGTAATTCCCAGTTTCATCCTATCATTTTTGTTGTCCATGAATAAGCGAAGCACCACCAGCATTTGATGTTTATGCTATTAAATTCAATTGTCGGCTTCACCATGAAGAATTGTTTTCGAACTTTGGGACTCCATGTAGAGGAATCATGTCTTTTTACGGCTATTTATTTTTTGAGCTGTAATATGCAATGCCCAGTTTGATTTTTTTTTAATTTTCTTCATATAGTAGTTTAACGCTTCCTAGCCTTGAAGTTTTCAAAGGCTTGGTAATTGCTCTATATAGTAAAGGATTATTTTAAAGGATATAGTGTAACCAGCATGCCATCTTTAAATTACACGAACTATGTAATTATGGCCAACTATGAAACTGAACCTGTGACTGTTCAAAACTGTAATTTCAGTTTAAATTCATACTCCCTGAAAATGCACACTGATTACTCTATAGCTGGAGCTTATTATACTTGAATTTCAATTTTGAAAGGGCTTGGGTTGCATTACACGTAAACCAACATATCTCTCGCAGGAAATCAACCTTTTAAATACATATTTGGTCACCATATGGTTAAAAAAAATGTTGGGTTCTCATCTAGTCATTGATAGAATGAATCCACTGTCCAAGTTGGAGACATGAACATGTGTGCTGGCCCAGATGTTTTCCACCCTTGAGACAAGTTTTCATGTATGTAATCATTTCAACATAAAGTCAGATGTAGACTCGTTGAAAAACAATTCAGTCATTGTTTAATGTTGAATCAGATAGTTTACATGGATAATTAAGTCTGGACAGAAACCCATAGGTTCGGAAATTATCTTTCTGCAGAAGTACAGTATTTATGGGTCATGTTGCCTCAATATCTCACAAGAGCTAGACCATAAAGCAATAATGAGGTGGACTGCCACTGTCACCTCAGCAATTTGCCTCTTACTTTCTAGTGGAAATTCATCACATGGGAGACTTCCCAATTTTCACCTATAAAGGATATTCCAAGTCAATTGGCTCAAGGTGATATGTGTGAGAAGTGCTAAGTAAGGTACTTCTTAGATGGACAAGGGCACAAATTCCCTATGTATGGGAACAACGTACCACAAACAAAGCCTCTAGAAAAATGTTTGATACCTAGGGTTTCAAGGTGCAGTTCAGCAATGGAGTATCTAGGCATACAAACATGAAGAAAAGGTTTACTAATGATGAAATCAATAACAAGAGATGACAAATGTTCTAGGTAAGCTCTAAATTGAAGCCCTAAATAAGACTAGGGTTTTATAGGGCACAAATTGCCTAGGTGGATGACGTAAGCCCTAATAGGGCAAATTTCACCATGTGGAAAGCTAAATTTTGAGTTTATGAGATCAATCAAATTGAGATCAAGCCAAGACAACCTCAACGTCTTCCTTGTAAAGGCCCTAGTTGAATTTGGCCCTATCTCCTAGCCCTAGATGTTAGAAAATCAAGGGTTTTGATCACAGTAACTTGATTTTCGTATTCTTGATAATTACTTGTGAATTATATGAGTCATCTTATTACTTCTTAGATGTTCTTCTTATTCATCAAGCAATTATACAATAATTCTAATATGCAGGAAAGTAAAGATCATAGAAACACAATACACAAGACAGAAATTTACCTTGGGAAAACCCCTCTTATAGGGGAAAAACCCAACAATCCTTCGTTATACCAATGAGCAATATCAAAGTTAGCCTTGCCACCCAAGATCAAGTCAAGCCCTCTCCAAACCAGGCCTCCCGAGTCCAAGTCAAGCCTGGTCAAACCTTCCCTAGCAAACCCTAGCCAATTAGCTTCAAATTCTGGCATGATGTTGTAGTTCAACCTTGCAAGTAGTAGAGCGAAATTTGGACTTTCAGTAGACCCCAGAAACTCGGTCCCCAACAACAAAAACTGCCTCCCACATGTGTGAACTACTAGAGAGAGAAATTATGTCAAAAACATAAATTTTCTTCTTCTCGAGAGCATAAAATCTTCCTTCCATCTACTTGATTCCTTGTCCTCTTGAGCTCATCCTCTTTCTTACCTTCATATGGTTGCATAGATGTCTCCAAGAGAAGAATACAAATTGTGCTAATGAGGTCTAAAGGCCTCTTATTTATAGCTACCCATGGGGTTCAATGTGGTGCCACATGGGGTCTTGAGCCTACATGATGGAGGAGGGCTGACTTGATCTTCCTGTGGACTTATATTTTACAAAATAAAAAATCATTTTCTTTTCTTCCGACAATGTCAGGGACTTGTCTCAAATACAAATAAATTTTCTTTCATATGTCACAATGGGACATATTACAAATACAATTCTTTTGATTCAAATATCAATTCTTTTTCTTTCTTTCTTTACAATAATCAATAAAATGATATTATGAAGACTGAACCTAGTTACATTTTCCAACACTCCCTCTTAACTAGGGAGGTATTCATAATGACTTATCCAGATATTGTCATCTAAAGGAAAGGATTGCATATTGATAAGCATCTTCATAATAACCAACATTATCACATGACGAAGGCTTTGTCATCATCATAACAAACTCTATCTCTCCACAAAATCATAGCACATAATGCTGGGAGGCCTTCCTTGTCTCTCTTCTCAATCAAGCCACATACTCTACCTAGGATTACCGAGTATGGCTAGCTCATAGGACGCTTCCCAAATACTATATCACCAGGAAATACCAGTTCTCTTGGACCAAACATGCCCACTCATAAAACCATTTGCTATCATAGTATTGTCTGGGAACATTTGTCCTTCACCCATTCTTTCCATGTCAAATGTACTTGACTTACGACGGTTAGACTTGGTCATAGTACAAGACATTAGAATGTCTATCCAAGATGCTTATTCAATCTCTCATTCTCAATATCCGTGTTCATGCATCTGACTTAAGGTGGTTAGTCCTGGCCAAGTACATGACAAATGGAGAACACCATTTCTCCCTCTCATCCAAGGAGGATACACATACTCATTCCCTATAAACCTGGGAGGAGCTATATCCTCTCTCCCTCTCAACTAGGGAGGAGTCAAACCCTCACTCCCTTTCAATTTGGGAAAAGAAACACCCTCACTCCCTCTTAACTAGGGGGGAGACATCCACAAGCCCACAACTTTTTCCAGAAGCTATTAGTGTATCATAGCTTCTTGGTTCCAAATTGCATATCATCGTCATGTGACTCGGCCCTTGACCCATCATCAAACCTGGTTCTTTCAAGCCCCTTTGTGAGCATCATGGTCGAATACGACACATCTTGTCCATCATACAATTTTTCCAGGAGCTATCTTGCTTCTTAAGTATTACTCCGATGCATCAGAAACCTATTAACCATGGCCAATTCTCAAACAGAGGCAGTCAATAATGTCATAGCGATCAAACAATGCATGTATCAACAAATAATCAACCAACTGTATATATCACGATGGACCAACAATAATATAGCCTCTATAATAGATTCTACCATCTATTATCAACTAGGTTTTCATCGGATCTTGATTCCGTGTACCATTGTACCTAAAGCTCAACTTAGTACACCATTCACCCTTGAATCAAGGGAATGTCATGTCGCAATAGGCTTCTACGAAGCCCCAAGTTCAAGTAGCATTATATCATTCCAAGATCCTTTGTCAAGCCTTAAAAACCAACATTCATGTCACATGACTTTCCAAGAGAAGCCACCTCCCTCTTGCTCTCAGATTCTATGCAATGTAACCTGCAACTTCATAAAACTATTATTTACATCATTCCAAGAGTTAAGGTTTCCAAATTTCATTAGTCCATGTCTTGCTCAAACCCATTCCAAGGCTTCCAAGGCTTCCTCTTTGGCCTCCTTTCTTACTTGCTAGGGTTTAGCGTAGACTTTTAGAAACCTTCCTTGATTCTTTCTTCTTTATCTTCTAGGATATATCCTAGACTTTCTTAAGTTTTGCTTTGCTAGGAAACATTCTAGCTTTTTAGAGACTTACTTTCCTTTCTAAGCTATCTTAGTACACAATTAGATATGTAGTAGTAACCCAAGTGCGAAGATATTGACTACATCAAGTCAAACATGTAAGATGAATAATACACATAAAGGTTCATAAACAATTATTATAGCCAAAGAGGAGCTTGCCCTGTCTTTCCAGGGATCATATGTCACAATACTAGATCCCTCACAAAAATGAGTTTCTTCTTGATCCTGTACTAGACCAATCATAACTGAATATTCAACCAAATCACATTCAACAAATTATACAGACTGTTAACATCTAGATTCAAATTCAAATTTACGAGGAGATCTACGTATTGAAGCTCCATGCACACGCCTCTGCAAGTTAGCTTTCAAGCAACAAATACAAGATCTCCAATCTCAAAGTCATTCATCAAGAACAATCATCTTGACTTCATCATATCACAACAAGTACATCTTACATACAACAGATACATGATCTCTAATTTCAAAGATATACCACAAGAACTAACAACAAGTACATGCATCACACTTGAATCATACAACGGACTCATACATGACTTTTCTTATTAAGGGGATAACAAATATGCTCTCACAAAGACAATACTTTGATTCACATGTCAGAAGGAAGATAAGCTATATACCAGACTTGGTATATCACCTAGTGTCTCAAGATAGACACAAACCTTATCATAACCTTCTAACATCCTATCAAAGCCTTTATATTATAGAGAGCCCTTAAACATAAAAGAAACATCTTCTTTTCATAGAAACAAAGCATCATCTAACTTCTAATCCCCAATAACTCAAGAGTACTTGTAAACATATGCAACTATTCAACTTATCAACTTTCATAAGAGAGAAACCAAATATTACATACCTGATATATACCATTTGTATCAATCATAGTAAAGGTCCTTGTGATTGTCTTCCTTAACCTTCTTCGGAGGTTTCTTATCTTCATCATCTTCAGCTATATTGGCCTGATGCTTCACTTTTCTCTTCTTGTTGCTTGGATCTTTAGGACAATCCTTCTTGTAGTGTCCCAATTCATGGCATCTAAATTACTGAACCTTAGAAACATCAACTTTTGCTTTGAACTTCCTTGTAGACTTCTTGCCAAACATGTTCTTGATTTTTGCAGCAAATGCTTGAGGAATTCCTTCTGGTTCAGTATCTCCTTGGCAGAGTTTAGTTTTGATACAAAACTAGAAGTGATCAGATGATCCCTTAGAAGAATCCTTTGTGCCCTGATTTCTTCTTTGTTGTACTTGGCAACTTCATGAGTATTCTCTTCATTAGGTTTAGGGATCATGCCTTCCACATATTGCTTCACCTCATTCTCTAGGAGGACTAGATCAATCCTCTTTTTTCATGCTTTGAAGTTGGAGGCACCATCTAGCTTGTTGTTCTCCTTGTAGATGTATGCCATTTGATCAGATGACATGAATAAGAGAAGGAGGAGGACTTACTTGATTCTCAAGAGAGAGAATATGCTTAAAGATGTTGGAAATAGTACCCAGGAGAGGCGTTACTAGGCATTTATCCCTATTAGCCTAGTAGACACATTAATGACTTTTGCCTTGCTGACATTTATGAGTTATATTAATGTCATGGGTGGAAAAGGTACTTATAACTGTTGTACCATGTACTTTTTCTATTATTAAAGTCAATTGTATTTTATAAAGTGACTTTATGTGTAAAGTACTAAGCGTACTTTTTAAATATTAAAGTGAGTTGAAAAATCACTTTATGAGAAGGTTAGAAAAAAGTTACGCAAAAAAGAGACTAGGAGGCTTTTAAGTAATGGGGCCAATGTGTGAGGGTGGTCAATTGGGAGAGTTAATTTCAACCACACATCTTGATATTTGAAGATTAAATCTCATTCATTGGATCATAGGTTTAGGGATTCAATATTTTCTAAGAGATAAAAGGAGAAAAGGGAGGCTCATTCTTCACTTCACACTTGAGATAGCATGAGGAAAAGAGGAGAGGAGAACTTGAAGGAGAATTTGCAGCTAGAGGAGGGTTCGATTTTCTAGGAGGGAGGCAGTCATAGGAGGCACAAATTCCGAGGAGAGGAGTACGAAATCAAGGAGACAATCAACGCATAAATTGAGGCTAATAGTAGCATGGATTTTGAGGGTTGTGGCACGCATTTTGAGGGACCATTCAATGTGATTTTTGAGGAGTGTCTCTACTGTCATCATGCATGAATTTCAAGGCACATTTTAGTCACTTCCAGCCAGTGTTTTAAAAACCGGTCGGTCAAAACTGGTAACTGGTCAAAGTGGTCGGTTAGCAAGCCCACTAGGTCAAACTGGCTTAAAAACCCGGTTTACCTCCTCATTTCGCCTTTTTTTTGCCCTAATCGGTCCTAACCAGCCAGTTTATTGCTAGGGCAACTATAACCCCCACAAAATGCATTTTTGTGAGTTTTGAAGCTGGTTCGATGGAAATTTGGGGTTGTTTTCCTCCAAAAATAGTCCCTCCAAGAAAAAAATTTCCTTTAATTTTAATTTTCATCCTTTTACTTAAATTTTTAACATTACCATGAAATGACTCAGGATGTTTGGGAGTGGTTTCGACCTCGTTGGATTTCATATGGAGAAACTAGAATTTTAGATTTCACTCAAAATTCAACAGACTCAATGGTTTTCAGGATTTCATGGTTTGGGGGTTTGTAATGTTTCCATTTGATTCTATCATGCATGAGGGTATGAGATTGGCATTTGATCAAGAGCATGAAGCCCTTTAAGAACCTTGATCGTGGTGGCATTGATTGTTGAACTTTGTTGATGTTGGTGGTACTAATGTTGAACTCCTCTACCATGGCCTTAACAAGATTGCACCCTTCTACCACATTATAAGGTTGAGGAGATGAACCCTTCACTAAAACCAAAATCATTGGTTAGGCATGTTAAACCTTTTCAATTTCTATCATGTTATAAGGTTGAGCAATCCAAGTATGGAGACTTTGAGCTAGATGATGTTCATGTATCTCTTGTTGATGATGTTTATGTATTTCTAGTAGCGTTGAATCAATGATGAGTTTCATGAGTGACCATGTTGATCAGTGATTTGTAGTTTTGATGTCTACTTTTGCTACTACTACTAAAGTTGTAGAGGAGTTTTAGGAGTCCTCAAACTCGGAGGCATATTATTTATGTAGCTCATGTTGATGATCTCTTGTCTAGTAGTGGTGATGAGTTTGATCATGATGAGGAGTGATCATGTTGTTGATCACTAATATGTAGACTTGTAGTAGTTCAGTGACCCCATAGCCTAGAACATTGTTTTCGGACTCTAGAGGCCATTTAGAGCCTCATTGATTATGTGTTTTGTTGCGGATATGTATTGCACTTGATGCCATTTTGATATATTCACCTTTACATGGTGTATTGATGAGCAAACCTTGCATATTTGCTTTTATTGGCTTGGAATCATGGTTTTAAATCTTAAAAATAGTTTTTTCATTAAAAATTAATTATCTACTGTATTTTTTTACACTGGTTCGTTTAGACCTGACCAGTCCCAGTTCAAAACCCGGTTCCTGTTCGAAACCCGGTTCATTAGGTGGACCGGTCTAGTCACCGGTTCCGGTTTTTAAAACATTGTTTCATGCACAGAAATTGAGGCAGCTTCTTTGCATAATTCAAGGCAAATTTGCCACAAAATTCAAGGTTGTTTTGGCACAAAAATCGAGGCTGTTTTAGCACATATTTCGAGTCAAGTTTCTGGGCACAAAAATCGAGGATCTGAGCTGTGGGAAAGTGCAGAAAAATTCTGGGCATAAAATTTTTGTAAATTTGAAAATTATCAGTGGGCACAAATTTCCAGAAATTGCATTTAATGTTTCAATTGAAGGGAGATAAGGACTGTGTTTAATTTTATGTACTTAGACTAATTTCTCAAGCAATAAAATCCTCCTTTGAAGACCGGTTTTCCCCAGGAGGCTGTGGGGTTTTTTTTGGGTCACCCTGACCAAAAATAAGTCTCACATGCTTGAATGCTTGCCTAAATTTTGTATTAACTTAAGCTTATAGGAAAAGTGAAATATAGTAGAAGTACTCTTTGAATGTTTACAATTAATGCTTTTTGAAATTTATATTAGCATGATAAAACATGTGGGTTGGGCCAAATAAACACATGCCAACTTGTAAACTGGGGTAAGGGTGTAGATCATTAATTTTCTACATGGTATAAGAGTCAAGTTGAGCCAAGTTGAGGCTTAAATTTTCATTTTCAGTCAGCTGATAAAGAGGGCAGTAAGCTACTGAAGTCTTCAAATAGTGAACCATCCTTTGAAACTTTGCCAGAAACCCAAAGACTTCAGCGATTCAAAGGGAGAGACGTTCTAGCTTCTAGGTTTGCTTCATTTTGTTGGTTGTGGGGTCATGGCTACTAGGTAGAGAGTAGAGGACAGATTGATGGGGGCTAAAAACTTTGGCCCATGGAAGGAGAGGATTATGCTTTTATTAGAGGAGGTGGAAGTGTGGGATGTTGTTGAAGCAGTTGTGTAAGCACCCACTGATCCAACTCAGTTGGTAGAGTTCAACAAGAAGAATGTGAAGGCAAAGAGGATCCTTCGAGATGGCATCAAGGACCATTTATTCCCTCATGTTTCAGGGATGAGATATGCATATCAGATGTGGGAGTCCTTGGTCTCTTTGCACCAGAGTTCTAATGAGAATAGAATGATGATGTTGAGACAAAAACTACGCAACACCAAGATGACTAAGATCGATAGTGTCACTTCTTTCTGAAGAATGAGTTAGCTGCTATTGGAGAGACTGTTCCAGAGGAGCAGTTGGTTCATATTGCTTTAGAGGGGTTCTCCAAGAAGTGTGATAGTTTTATCCACAACTTGGTGGCCATAGAGCACTATCTTGGTTGGAGGAGGATGCGGGACGATTTCCTTCAGGAGGAGAACACGAGGAGTATGAAAAGTGGCAGTAAGAGTGGTGGGGGAGGTGAAGAGGAGAATGTTGCTCTTGCGGCAAAGGGCAAGAAGATCAAGAAGGGGTCTTCTAGTGGAGCAAAGCAGGATAAAGGGAAGCAGAAAGCTAAGGAGAAGGACATGACCAAAGTGAAATGCTTTGCTTGTGGGAAAATGGGTCACTATGCAGTTTAGTGTCCCATCAAGAAGGGTAAGAAGAAACAAGGAGTTGCAGCTTCAGCAAATGTGGATGATTTTGCTGCTATGTTTGATTCAGAGTGCGCTTTGGTGGTGAGTTTAGCCACTCATGTCACATCTTCCCGTGCATGGTTCATAGACAATAGAGCATCCTGCGATATGATCGGAGTTAGAGAGCACTTCACGATCCTTTTGGAGGATAACATTGACTTGGAGGTTGTGCTTGGCGACAACTCTAAAGTCAAGGCGACATGTATGGGGACAGTTTCATTTCAAAGGGAGTCATCACTTCCTTTGAGTGTGACAAATGTTCTTTATGTTCCAGGGTTGAAGAAGAGTTTGATATCAGTTTCCAACTTGGAGGACAGGGTTATGAGTTACCATTCCAAAAGGGACAAGTGTTGATATATCCTAGAGGATCTAGTATCAAGTCTGCTTGTGTGATTGAAGCTCGCAGTGAGAGACTATATAGACTCATGTTTCAGCCTCTTCGAGCTATGGTAGCGTAGATGAGTAGTAGTGATTTATGTGAGTTGTGGCACACGAGCATGGCCCACTTGCACCATGGAGCTTTCAGGATGTTGAGGGAGATGGTTACCGGGTTGCCAGATTTTAGCACTAAGCATCATGATGTGTGTAGGGGGTGTGCTTTGGGAAAGTACACCAAGACACCTTTCTAGAGCAATGACAACAGAGCTGCAGGTATCCTTGATTTGATTCATTTTGATGTCTGTGGTCCTATGTCCCATGTCTCATTGAGTGGATATGAGTACTATGTGACATTCATTGATGACCACTCTAGGAGGACCTGGATTTACTTCTGGAAGACCAAGGATGAGGTCTTCCGGCAATTCCAAGAGTTTAAGGCTCTTGTGGAGAACCAGACAGTGAGGAAGATCAGGGTGTTGGGATCAGACAATGGGGGTGAGTACACTTTAGCAGAGATGAGAGATTTTTGTGGGAGTGTTGGCATCAAGAGGGAGCTCATTCTGCCTTATAACCCTCAGTAGAATGGGGTGGCAGAGAGGAAGAACAAGACCATTGTGGGTGCAACTAGAGCGATGCTGCATGGTCGAGGCGTGTAACACTACTGATTATTTGCAGAACAAGAACCCACACAGAGCCTTAGGGAGCAAGACTCCTAAGGAGATATATACCGGCAAGAAGCTGGAAGTTGGGCACATCAGGATATTTGGTTGCCTTACATATTCACATGTCCCTGAGGAGAAGAGGACGAAGATGGAATCCACAACAGAGAGGGGCATCCTCATGGTTTACAGTGAGACCAATAGAGCTTACCGCATATATCTTCCTGCACAAAGGAAGATTGTCTTGAGGAGGGATGTGACATTTGAGGAGGAGAGGGCTTTTAGGAGGTCTTGAGAGGTTGATCAAGTGGAGTAGCAGGCTCCTCAACAGGGGGCCACACCACAAGTTTTGGGTGCATCAGGTGGTACATTAGGATAAGGAGGTTCACCTTTTTCAAGGGTGACAAGTTCACAGAGTACCAGTTTACCTGGTGCAGGATCATCAGGCATAGTATCTCAGAGTTCATGATCTCCTTTGGTTATTTCAGAGCCTTCCTTACTAGGAGGAGAGGCACTAGTTGAGGATTTTCCCATACCACCATAGGAGACTACTGCAGGGAGGAGGAAGCCAAGATGGCTTTGGGAGACCTTGAAGGAGGCTCAGGAGGCAGTGGGGAGACCTAAATGGGTAGTGAGGGAGAGTAGACCACCAACGAGGTTGGGTGGCTTTGTGGCAGATGTTGTGGAGACAGAGCTAGCTAGTTTTGAGGAGGCCGCTAGACAGCAGATTTGGAGGGATGCCGTGGTAGAGGAGTATGACTCTATCACGAAGAATGATGTCTGGGAGGTAGTGCCACAACCTGATGGGAAGTCAACTGTGACTTCCAGGTGGCTCTACAAGGTCAAACATGTTGCATATGGTAGCGTTGAGAAGTTCAAAGCTCGGTTTGTGGCGCGGGGGTTCTGACAGGTAGAGGGAGTTGATTACGAGGAGACCTTTGCACTAATTGCTCGTTATACTTCCATTAGAGCAGTGATATCTATAGCAGTTGAGATGGGCTGGAGGATTCACTAGATGGATGTGAAGACCGCCTTTCTCAATGGTGTTATACAAGAGGAGGTGTACATTGAGCAACCTGAGGGCTTTGAGTTGCATGGGAGAGAGTCTCATGTTTGTAGGCTGAAGAAAGCCTTGTGTGGACTGGAGTAGGCATTGAGGGCATCGTACGAGAGGATAAATGCCTACTTGCAGCAGATGGGATGCCAGAAAAGTGATGCAGATCCGAGCCTATACTTTATCCTTGTAGGTGGCGATCCACTCATTCTGGTACTATATGTGGATGACTTGTTTATCATATGGGAGGACAGTCTCATCCAACACTGCAAGAGAGATCTTGCTTCAGAGTTTGATATGACTAATATGGGGCTGATGCTTTACTTTTTGGGGTTGGAGGTTTGGCAGGGCGATGGGCACATCTTTGTGGGCTAG
This sequence comes from Pinus taeda, assembly GCA_000404065.3. Taxonomy (NCBI): domain Eukaryota; kingdom Viridiplantae; phylum Streptophyta; class Pinopsida; order Pinales; family Pinaceae; genus Pinus; species Pinus taeda. The sequence continues at coordinate 20,711 of APFE030108722.1, forward strand.
GGCATGCAGGAGATATCTTCAGATTCTGTATGGATGGTTGCAGGCCTATGGCTATTCCTATGATCACCAACTAGAAGAAGCTTCATGATGTTGATTCTCAGTATGTGGATCCCACTTTGTATCGTTAGTTGATCGGGTCATTGATGTATTTGGTCAACACTAGACCAGATATTTGTTTTGCAGCCAACTCATTGAGTCAATCTATGATGGAGCCCAGGAGAGTACACTGGGTGGCTGAGGTACTTATAGGGCACAATGGATTATGGGTTGGACTATGTCAAATGTGATGGGGTCAGATTGATTGGTTGCACAAACTCAGATTGGGCAGACAGTGTCAGTGATCAGAAGAGCACTTACGAATGTTGTTTCTCATTGGGCTCGACAGTTGTGTCATGGTTTAGCAGGAAGCAAAAGTCAGTGGCATTGAGCAGCGCAAAGGCAGAGTACATGGCAGCTAGTCAGGCAGGGCGCAAGGCATTATGGCTTTGTAAGATGCTTCATGGTCTATTTGGTTAGATGCTAAGATCAACTACGATTTACTGTGACAATCAAAGTTGTATTAAACTCTCTGAGAATCTAGTATTTCATGATCGGTCAAAGCAGATAGAGATCAAATTCCACTTCATTAGGGACTGGTTTCAGTGAGGGGCAATGAAGCTTGAGTATATATATCCACTGATGAACAGGTAGCAAACATTCTCACCAAGTCTTTGCTAAGAGGCAATCATGTTTTCTTCAAAGATAGGATGGAAGTGGTGAGCAACACCTTGGTCGGTAAGAGGGAGTGTTGGAGATAGTACCAAGGAGAGGTGTTACTAGGCTTTTATCCCTTTTATCCTAGTAGACACATTAATGAATTTTGTCTTGGTGACATTTATGAGCTATATTAATATCATGGGTGGAAAAAGTACTTAAAAGTGTTGTACCATGTACTTTTTCTAATATTAAAGTCACTTTTACTTTATAAAGTGATTTTATGTGTAAACTTTAAAGTGAGTTGAAAAATCACTTTATGAGAAAAATAGAAAAAGGTACATAACTTGAAAAAGGTGCTAGGAAGCTTTTAAGTAATGGGGCCAATGTGTGAGGGGGGTCAATTGGGAGAGTTGATCTCAATCACACATCTTGAGATTTGGAGATTAGATCTCATCCATTGGAGCCTAGGTTTAGGGATTCAATATTTTCTAGGAGACAAAAGGAAAAAAGGGAGGCTCATTATTCACTTCACATTTGAGAGAGCACGAGGAGAAGAGGAGAGGAGAACTCGAAGGAGAATTTGTAACTAGAGAAGGAGGTTTCGATTTTCTAGGAGGGAGGTAACCGTAGGAGGCACAAATTCCAAGGAGAGGAGCACAAAAATTAAGGAGACAATTAGTGCTGAAATTGAGGCAAACAACAACATGAATTTCAAGTGTTGTGGCACACATTTTGAGCTACTGTTCAATGTGATTTTCGATGAGGGTATCTGCTGTCACTGGGCACAAATTTTGAGGCACATTTCAATCACTTCCAACATAGAAATTGAGGAAGCTTCAACATAGAATTCGGGGCAGATTTGGCACAAAATTCAAGGTTGTTTTGGCACATAAATCGAGGTTGCTTTGGCACAGATTTTGAGGTAGATTTCTGGGCGCAAAAATCGAGGAGCTGAGCTGTGGGAAAGTGCAGAAAATTTCTGGGCATGAAAAAATTATAAATCTGAAAATTATCAGTGGGCACAAATTTCTAGAAATTGCATTTGATGCTTCATCTGAAGGGAGATAAGTACTGTGTTTACTTTTATGTACTTAGACTAATTTCTCAATCAATAAAATCCTCCTTTGAAGGCCGGTTTTCCCCAAGAGGTTGTGGGGTTTTTTTGGGGTCACCTTGACAAAAAATAAGTGTCTCACATGCTTGAATGGCCTAAATTTTGTATTAATTTCAGCTGATAGGAAAAGTGAAAAATAGTAGAAGTACTCTTTGAATGTTTACAATTACTGCATTCTAAAATTTATGTCGACATGACAAAACACGTGGATTGGGCCAAATAAACACATGCAAACTTATAAACTGGGGTAAGGGTGCAAATCATTAATTTTCTACACAAGATATGATTAAATATTGCTTCAAGATTCCCCAAGACAGTCTCTAGGCAAGATGTGATCTTTTGGCTTCATACTTCACCTTAGCTCTGAAACCATGTTAGAAAATCAAGGGTTTTGATCACAGTAACTTGATTTTCTTCTTCTTGATAATTATTTGTGAATTATATGAGTTTTCTTATTACTTGGATGTTCTTATTCATCAAGCAATTATACCGTAATTCCAGTATGCAGGAAAGTAAAGATCATAGAAACACAAGAGACAGAGATTTACCCTAGGAAAACCCCTCTCATAGGGGAAAAACCCTCTCATAGGTGAAAAACCCTCTCATAGGTGAAAAACCCAACAAATTTTCCTCATACTAATGAGCAATATCAAAGTCAGCCTTGCCACTAGTAGAGCGAAATTCAGACCTGCAGTAGACCCTAGAAACTCGGCCCCCAACAATAGAAACTATGCCAAAAACATAAATTTTCTTCTTCTCGAGAGCATAAAATCTTCCTTACATCTACTTGATTCCTTGTCCTCTTGAGCTCATCCTCTTTCTTAACTTCACATGGTTGCAGTAGATGTCGCCAAGAGAAGAATACAAATTGTGCTAATGAGGTCTAAAGGCCTCTCTTATTTATAGCTGCCCATGGGGTTCAATGTGGTGCCACTTAGGGTCTTGAGACTACATGATGGAGGAGGGTCGACTTGATGTTCCTGTGGACTTATATATTATTATATAAAAATTCGTTTTCTTTTCTTCTGACAGTCTTAGTGGGACTTGTCTCAATTACAAATAAATTTTCTTTCATATGTCACGATGGGACATATTACAAAAATAATTCTTTTGATTCAAATATCAATTCTTTTTCTTTCTTTCTTTACAATAATCAATAAAATGATATTATGAAGACTGAACCTAGTTACATTTTCCAACACTAGAGGCTTGCCTTAAAGGGCTTAGGAAAATAAAAAAGAAGGAAATTATAAAAGTTTTGATGAATTTTGACCACCACAAGGATCCTCGATGCCTTTCCCTAATTGTGTGATGGGGTCTTTAGAGCTAAATTTAAGAGATATCAAAATTTTGCATGGAGTAAGGGGGGAAACCCAAGTTCACTTGCAAAACCCTAACTATCTTTTTATGAGGGGAGAAATTAATTAGAAGAAATATCTCTAGGAGGTCTTCGATGGTATTAAAGGAACACGGATTTAACATGTAATAAAAAAGATTTTCCAATGAAAATATGCATTTAGACACAAAATAAGAAAGAAAACCCTAGCATATATCCATTACATGAAAAACCCTTAAAAATATGCAATAATACTCCCAAATTATCCAATAAATTGCCTTTTTCAATCCCAAAATGACATCTCCAATACACAAACTATTCTACAACAACAATAGCTCCAAAAAGATTACATCTCCACAAATATTGAGTAGCAAAGAACGCCGAGTTAAGCTGTCTAAGGGTGGCCGAAATCCACAAGTGATAAACAAATGAAATGGAGTGATCCACCTTTTATAGGAGGTCTATCACATCCATTAATTTAACTAAAAGCCCTATAACAAGTTTGATTGAGAGTAAATATAAAGTAAATGGGTTACAAGCCAACCCAATAGCTCAAGAAAATAAAATATGCCACTATTTGCTTGCACATATGGAGCTGAAACACCTCTTTAAGCATGACACCATGCCCTTTAGGGCTAATGAAGCTCTAAAAGTGTAATACAAGGGCTATATGCGTCTCCAACTATCATGATCAACGATAATTTGTAATGCCCTCTTCCCATTAATTGGCCCAAGGAGGATGGAAAAACCTATCCAACCTCTTAGGCTATTGTCAACGATAAAGGGGGAAACCCATTATCCAATGTTTTGGGGCAACATTGGGTAAATTTGGGGTAGTTGGGGCAAAGAAGACAAAATTGGGGGCTAAACTTGTAACCCCTCACATCAAAATAAGGAGAAGAGGCCCCATAAGGAATATATAAATAAGCGAGAGGAGAAATCATTTTCTCATCCAGGTTGAATTGGATATTTATGTTTTGTGAGCTGAGGCTCGAAAGCTTTTAGGACCCCTTTGTAATTGATTTTGGTGGTGAAAGATTCCACCCTAGTCAACCTTCTCTCCTCATTTGTCTGGTACAGTTTTCTGAGGCACATATTAATTGATTTTTGGCAACAAGGATTGAAGAATCAGGCTGAGACAGTGGGGTACCCAAGGCGAGATAATTTTGGAAAGAGGATTGATCTGTTAGGGCTTCTTTGCGGTTGAGTAAGGCTTGGGGCAGGGTGTTAGGGCATATTTGCAGTTGAGGAAGGCTCCCCTGTGGTAGTTTGTTAGCGCATCCTTGCGGTTGAGTAAGCCTCCCCTATGATAGTCTGTTAGGGCATTCCTTATGTTTGGTTAGGGCTCCTTTGCAACAATCAAATGAGGGCTCAGTCACACCCTAGTCATGGATTTGGTGTAGCAGATCAGTCAGGACAAGCTGTCCAAAACAACAAATGACCAGGTAAAAGCTCAGTAGCAAGTGAGGTGGAAGAGGCCTGGGAAGTTGCAGTCTATACTCCAAGGGCCTGTTGGATAACACTTTGGTTTGGGTAGCAAAACGAACTTGGGAAATAGTACTATAAGAATAGCAAGATGATCGACCCAGTTAGGGCATCATTAGTGTAGCAAGAATCAAGATCAAGTAGTTACATAGGTCAACCAACGTGTAAGTTGGTTGAAGTTGATTGTGGGATCAATATTGTTGTAAATATAGAAGTGGACAATTTTACATTAGATAGACAATTGTTGTTATGAATACTAAACTACTGGTATAACAATCCTAGTAGCGGTTGTTAAAATAAGATTGATGTGACTGAATTGATGCGTTGTGAAATCTATTGTTGTTTCCATTATTGTGTAATCTATATTATCTTTGCTTGAAGTTGAAGAATACTGTGAAATTAGTAGTGTTTATCTTATGATTTCACAACCCTAAGGTAAAAATTCCCTAGGGATATTACAATGGCATCAGAGCATAATCAATCTTTGCTTAGAAATATCTGTCACCATGACAGTTTAACTTTTGGAAGTCTGAGATGTAGGATTCCGGTGACCCAGTCTGCTTAAGTTGTGCGAGCTCCCTAAAGTGTATATCAAGATCCTTCTGGTCGAAACGTTCTATCTATGTTTGGGTGAAGTCCACATAAGAGGTTATGCTGGAGTGCCCCAAGGTGACCAATCCATGGTATCGCCATTCATGTGCTTCCCCTTCCAAGTGTAATGTGGCAAATTTTATAGCGTTTGCTTCCAACATGGGATTAAGTTGGAAGTACCAAAGCACTTGCTAAACACTTAGACGATCCATCAAAAGCGAGAATGGATAGTTTGCCTACCTTGTGCATCAAATCATGATAATGTTGTGCCTTGGGTCTATTCCTGTATTTGATGTTGCTGTTCCCTTGTAAATTCATGGTTGCGCATACATTTTCCCTTAGTGTTGCATACTCCCAAAAGTATTCATCAAAGAGTCCATTCAATTCTATTGTTCCTTGGGTTGACGTTGTCTAACTGTAAAAAAATTGAGGAAGTAAGGGTCTATGATTTCTTCCATTGGTTGCCCTTCTGTTAGATTGTGCAAAGACACTGAAAGAGCTAGGATTATGGTTGCTGCCCTCTTCAGCACAAGTTGTGTTATGAAAATTCAAACCATTAGCAACATTGTTACCTAAGTTGTTTAGATTTCCCATGACCTGGGCAAAGAATTGTGTCATTTGTTGTTGTCCTTAAGCTATCTGCTGCTGCCTGTTGCCACACAATCTAGCAAGCCCTAGGAGGGGAACCTACGGGACAACTACTAGGCCAAATGACAATAATGGGACAAAGACCCACTATCACCTTAGTTAATGTCCCTTGCTCTTACCAAATTTCACTGATGAGAGGAGTCTCGATAAGGAGAAATCACATCTAGTGGATATTGCAATGACTGTGTATGGAGTGATTTCACAAGGCCCATTCAAGGAGAGGCTCAATCAATGCTCAATGCTTCCAAGAAGCTAAAGGCTCTCCAAGAAAGACCTAGGATGGGAAATCAAGACTTAGGGTTGGGATTTGCAATAATAATAGGCTTGCCTAAGGTCAAGATTCTAAATGTGATATAGGACCTCTCAAGAAGATTTGCAAGATAATTTGTCACTTCAAATAGGGATTTCGCTTTACTTAAGAGACTTAGAAGGAGCCCATTCGAGGCCTAGGGTTTATGAATTATCGTAGGAGGAGCTCCTCCAATGTGCTCATTAGGTCAAGGCAGGAGAGGAAAAAAGGTCTCTTGATATTTATTCCATCGAATACTAAGTTCATATGATCCTCAAGAAATCCAACAATCCAAGAGAATCAAGCTAAGTTTCCCTTCTAGGGCACACTTAGGGCAACAAAATTTGTGGAGAATCCACCGTGGGAACTCAACCAGATTTTGAGATCCTATAGAGAAAACACTAATGAAGAGTCTTATCCAAATGATTTCTCAAAACTCCTCTAATGAAATTCGCAGGATGGCCTAGCTAGCCGTCTAAAGGAGAGGGGTTGGAAATTTAGAGGAGAGAAAAGAAAGCGAAAGGAGGAGGTGATCACCAATGTTCATGGACCAGTGTCTACTTCCCTTGGCTATGGAGTGTATGATGATTTAAGATTTGCCAAAATTCGTCTTCAATGAGGCTAAATAATGATGCCCTAGCAACCATTCTTTAACAATTACCTACTCAACACCTATGGTTTTTCATGGAAGAAGAACAAAATCCCATCCACTAGGAACATTCACCTATTGTCATGCAATAAGTAACATGTGCAATTTAATAATTTTCTATAATGATATTCAATAAATTAGGGCACAAGAGAATCAACTAGTTGCAATAATTCCACACATTAGACATTATTGCAATAAAATTTTTCAACAAGATAACACTTAGAAGATGACAAGAGATTTATCCAACCATAGAAAGAAGTAGCTCCAAGAGAGATTGAAATTAGCTTCCAAAGATATTGAAATGTATCAAAGAACATCCAAGTCGTCCAAGAAAAGAAGTGCGAAATTCCTTTTACAAGAGAAGTCCAAGTGATGATGATGCCCTCTCACAATGAGAGCTAGTTCTATTTATATGAGACCTTTAAGAGGTCGAATTCCTAGCCTAAGCCCCTAACATTATTTTAATGTGCAAAATGACAAGGCCTTGGTGACAAGTCCACCAAGTAGCTTCATAATTACGAATAAACCATCCAATAGTAGGTCGAAAATGATGACATCATAATAAGATGAGGCCTTTGGAAGGCCAAGTTGAGTCCTCTAAGTGCCAAGATGAGGGATAGGGCTCCATAAATGATGCATAAGGGGATGGCCCATTAATGTTCATGTAAGTCATCATGTGGTGCTCCAAAGTGGCTTTGGGTCACAAATACTAGTCTCGTGGGTCTCCTGATGAAAAATATGCTTGTACACAGCTCCAAAATGAGGGCACTGATGATGGTCCTTGCCCTCCCATGTCTCAAGGCTGACAGAAACCTCCTGTGGGCCTCAGATCAATTGCGAAACCATGTGTATATTGCTAAGCCAACTGGGAGCAATGCTGGTCCAAGTGCATCATATTGCGAATAATGTGGGGCAATGAACAAGCTGCTGAAGGTGTTGAAGCCTGAGGGTGCCCATGATCTGAGATAATGCTCTATCACATGATGGAGTCCCATGGATCTCAACGCATCCCCTACAAGTGTCAATGTAATCCTCTGGTGGGCTTGGGCCCTAGTTAAGTTGCCCAACCCATGATGAAACCACATGCCAATTACATGCAAGATCCAATGCGTCTCCTCACCATCGGGTGCAATGATTCATTAGTGCATCTAAGTGAACCAAGCTTGTTAATCAAGGGCACAAATGAGACTTCATAATGGGCTTCCCTTCCAAATTTGGGGCTTTGAGCATGTAATAACGTTACCTCCCTATGTAGGAGTGGCTAATAAACTACCCTATTAGGTGTTCCCAACCCCTAATGGGAAAGACTTGTCCAAGGTACATCCCTCAAGTGATAGGGGTCGTGTCGATGATGATGTGGTGGATTGGGACACAGGGGTCTCAAGGCCAAATGGCATGGGTTCAAGGGTGGTAATGATGAGGGATGTCCACACATTTGGGTGTATAGATGTAGGAGGTAGTGATTGGTATATGAGTTACCCTGACCTTTGTTTTTCCACCTTTCTTCATTTGCCTTTTGTCTTTTCTTGATTTTTATTTTATTATATTGCTTGGGGCTTTAGGGGATGAGAGTATGTTGTGTTTGATATAAGCAGTGATTACCCCCTTAAGGTGGGGTAGTTCATCGCCCACCAGGGGTTGGGACATGCATGGGTTCCATAATGATGCAGGGGGCACTCATGGGGGCCCTAGGAACCAAGGTGATGGCCGTAATGATAAGGGGTAGAGCTCATGTTTGGCTTTTGCCCACGCGCTAATATAGTGTCAATTGAAAATAGTAGCGAGAAAAGTCCCTCTTTGACTTGTGCCTTAGTCAAGAGACCAAGAAGCAATTTTCCTTAGAATGCATGAGTTCCTAAAAATTAGGAAGAATTTCTAAAAATCAAGGCGAATTCCTTTAAGTTAGGACAAATCATGAAGCAGTTCCACTGATGCGTTGGAGTGGGAGGTTCAGTTGTTGTCTCCTAGTGCGAGTTATCTTTGGAAAAAGACAAGCGAGTGAGTCTCAAGTTCTAAATTTGGGCAGGACGAGTTACATGAGTCAGTCAGACTTAGTTAACTCATTACATCACCAGTTTGATTTCCAAAAATAATAACTTGCTAGATTTAGCCTATTCGAAAAGCTTGTAAGGAGGACCAAGGCCTAAAATTATTCAATTGTTTTGTGAGCACGAGTTGGTGAGACAAGGTAATAGAGAGCACGAGTTTGTGCAGGAGCTTGTAGTGGGAAGGGTAGATTGATAGAGGAGAATTCTTTGAGGAAAGCACTAGAATTTAGGAGTAATTCCTAAATAAGAGGAGCCTATATTGTGCTAGGATTTAGGAGAAATCAACGTGAGGAAATAGGAGTTCAACTAGGCAAGGAAGGGAACCAACAAGATCAACATTTTTGCAAGGTGTTCCAAGCTAAGGACTAGCAAGGAGAATAAGTTGTTTTCTCTATTGAAACAAGATTGTTTTGTAAGAGATCCATTGCTCTAAATTTCTTTCAATAAAATTCTCAATCAAGCAGAGGGTTTTCCCAATTGGGTTCCCTAGAAAAAAAATTGGGTTTTTGATATTGTGTGACTGTGTTATTTTTGTTCCTATTTTGCTGCAAATTAAGTAGAGAAAATTTTGTCTTGGGTTACAAGTTAGTTTTAGATAGTTTCAGATTTGTTCATTCAAGCATCATATTTTTCGTGGATTTTCTACATGGTATCAGAGCTCTTGGAACAAATTTAAGTTCATCATAAGTGCATCAAATCATAAGAGGAGCTCTGAGGGAGCCGCTGCCTAAGAAGCTCTAGACGAAGGTATGGAGAGGTCTTGTTATTGTGACATGTCTAGGAGAAGAAAGACTGATGCTGGTTGAGGTCTAGGAGGACATTCTGGGCAAATTCTGTGCTAGGTTCTTGGGCTAATTTCTTCAAGATCATGCCACATATTTGTGTAGGAGGCCGAGCTCTTGTAGCCTAGTTTGGGTGGGCCGTAAGGCTAAACAAGAGGCTGAAAAAAAGGGTTGAGTAGCCTCATAGTTACATCACAGAAGTGGACTTGATAAAGGAGCGAGTAGGAAAGGTTTTGCATCAGATTGAGGCCGAGTATGGAGGGTCGTAGCAACTGCTATAGTAGCCCTAACCAGGGCTGAAGATTGTAGAGATTCATATAGGTGTAGGTCTAGAATATTGGGACAAAAGTTAACGTCTCAAGGTATGTTAAATCTCCTTCAAGTATGGTGTTGATGCTAGGTTAGTGAGTGTCTAGGATTGGGACAAAGTAGGTGGCAACTTAAGATCAGATTGGAGGACTGCTAGAAGGTGTCTATTTAGCCCTAAGTTCAGTCCTTGTGAAGGATTACAAGACTAATAGGAGAGGCAGAATTATTTGAGCCCTAAATACAACTTCTTGTGAAGGATTACAAGGTCGTTAATGGGAAAGTGTTAGAGAGCTTTCTAGGGGTGCAAGATTGCGTACCAACTATTGAGAGTAGATCACTGTTTAGAGGGAGCATGGAACTTAGTTCCATGGAAAGGGAGTATCACGATAGTGTTGAAAGGTAATGGTGTGGAAGAGTTTATCAAGTAGGCGATAACGCCACCTCAAGATCCCCAATAATTGGCCCAACATAATAAGAATGATATCAAGGCAAGGAGGATTATTCAGAAGGGGTCATAGATCATATAGTACCTCATATCCATGAGAAGAAGACAACATATGAGATGTTCGATGCCATCTTAAAACTATATCAAAGTACTAGTGATACAAGAAGCTTGCTCTTAAGGAGAAGCTAAGGAGTATTTGGATGAGCAAGGATGAGCTCATCGTCACATATTTGTCAAGGTTCACTTAAGTACGAGATGAATTGGGTGGTGTGGGCATGGTTGTATTTGATAATGACCTTGTGAGTTTTGCCTTAGTTGGACTTCACAAGTTTTGGCAAGGGTTCCAGGATGCTATTAGTGGGAGACAAAACTTTCCAAATTAGGAAAGGTTTTGGACTCACTACATATAGGAAGAGATCTGATGAGGAACCATAGAAGTGAGATCAATTATGATAGTGGACGAGGAGAACCTTGCCCTGACAGGCAAGGCCAAGGGCAAGAAGGGCCAAGGAGAGGCCGAATCTAGTCAAAAGGGCAAGAAGAAGGATCTAAGCAAGATCAAGTGCTTCCATTGCCATGAGTTTGGACACTATGCCACTAAGTGTTCTAAGCGAAAGGAGTCCATTAAGGATCATGTAGCTGCATTAGCGGAGGTTGATGCATTTTCTGCGCAGTTCGAGAAAGATTTCTCATTGATTGCTTGCATGGAAAGCTTAACAGATAGCATTATATGGTATATTAATTCAGGAGCATCCTTCCACATGATTGGGAACAAGAAGAGTTTTAGCCACCTGAAGGAGAAGGACATGCAGTTTCAGATTGAGGTAGGAGATGCTGATCAATATGCAGCTAGAGGAGTTGGTATTGTTAGTTTTCAGAGGGACTCAGGTAATCCTCTTTATCTCCTAGATGTTCTCTATGTTCAAGGATTAAGGCGAATTCTTGTTTCGGTAGCTACCCGCGAAGACAAGGGATATGATACCATCTTCAAAAGAGGTAAGGCATACCTCCAACGCTCAGCTTCTTGATGTAAGAAGCATATAGGTGTGAGGGTGAAGACTCTCTACAAGTTGTAGGTAGAGACAGATGTAGCCTTGAACAACAAGGCAAGGAGAGCTCATAGTAGAGAAGTAGTGGTTGAGAACTTGAGTGAGAGCAGGATAGAGCTCTCAAGATGGAGCGTTAGCCAATATCTCAGTTTCAGTCTAAGCTAGTTGGCAGTTGGGCTGATCAGCAGGATGAAGAACATAGCCCAGGGCGAGTGGAGGTGGCCACTCAGTCATAGACTCCCAGTGTAGGGAGAGTTCGAGCCAAGTGGGTAGAGGATTTGGTTAAGGGAGATCATAAGAGAGTTGAATCTTCTAGTATCACTTCCAACCAAAAGAAGTAGTCACAAAGGTATACAGGGTACATGGCACTTATGACTAAAGTGATGGACTCACGAGACATGGTGGGAAAGAACATGTCTTCAGATTAGGTTCCTTAGAGGAATGCCGGAAAGTCTTCTAGTTCAGGGCGAGCAACTGCAGCAGCAAAGAATGTGGTAGTGTTGGAGACAGATTTAGGTGGATGAGGTTCTTCCAGAAGCACCTTCCTTATTAAGAGGGAGTGTTGAAAATAATGTTGATAAGTGGTTGTCATTGGTGTCAACCCAAGCAGCAGCAGGTGTTGCCTTGCCTTTTGTCACTCAATATGACGAAGCAATTCATGGAATCTCGTGTTAGGATCCTTCTAGATAGATTCTCCTCGACAAGATGTTTTGTTGGTATGTGGCACAACACGCAACTCTTCACGGTTTGAGAGATATTTAAGTTTGAAGTTGGAGACCCCCTTTAGTGGGCCAAAACCGCAAAGGGCAGTGACATGGCATACTCTCATTGGTTATTGGTCATTAATATTAAGAGTGAGGTTTTTTCATCTTGTTTTGTGGAGCAATTTACTTATGAAAAGCATGACATACATCTTGCTCCCATTAGAAGCATCTTTCATATATTAAATTACTGCAATTCCTCCCTACAAGGCTAACGAACTCCTTACGTTAGGCTTGAGATTAATATTTAGTAATAGAACAACCCTCCAATGTTTATTTTTGGAACCCCAGATGTCTCCTCCAACGGTCAATTAGAAGCCCTCTCCAAGCCTATAAAAAGAGGTCTAATGCACCTCCATAAGATATGCACTAAAACAAATGATCTTGTGAATATATCTTCTGAAATTTATTTGGCCCTTCTGTGCTAGAAAGAACAGATCCGGAGTTTGGGTAGGTTTTTGTTATGCTTTTTTTTGGAGTTTCATCTTTGATAAGGAGAGCGAAGGTTCTATTGAATAAGAACATGATAAAGGGATTGCATACCTTCTAAACTACAGACCTCAGACCTGTAGTCATTACCTGAGATTCGTTTGACTACAAGACATTGGCCATGTAAGAGAGCGAAAGGGTCTTGGGTGTTTCACATGGGCCTATCCTCCTTGTAGTCTGCGGGCTGTCTTAATCTCAGTCTGGTAATATTTACACCTGCGGCTAGGGCATTTGTTACAGGGCCAGCAAAGAAGTGTTAAAAGTTGTGAAGGGGATCAAATCACTCATCAAGGACATATCTCAGCTATAAAAGCATTGACGTTGCAACAGTGAGCAGGCATGTTTTTAAATACATCACAAGGCAGCATCATACTACAGGTCAGTTTGTTTTGTTTTCTAGTATTTCTTTTTGATGTTACAACTGTAAGTCTTGTTGATCTTTGGTCTTCTTTAGGGCACTTGGATATAAGGTACTTTGATTGTTTTCTTTTGACAATTATGGGATTCACTTAAGTATTATTTTCAGAATTTGTTTCAATATGAATTATATCTTGGTTCTAGATTGGGGTAGTTTTCTATCATTTTTCTTTTGGAGTTGGGGATTCGCCTTGGGTAAATTTTTCGTTACAGATTCAGACTTCAGCAGTCATCCTCGCAGTCAACTCCCGATCCTTTGGTACCTCTGCCTTTGAAGTGACTAAGAAACCCAGAGGAGGCTTTGCACAAGAAGAGATTGAGGACTGTAAGCAACAACAGTACATTGACAGAGTTTTGACTTGCATCATCAAAGGCAGTATGAAAGAGCAGCAATCTTGTTGAAGAAAGAACATTGAAGCAGTAAGTTGTTGTGATATCTCCAAGTAAATATGCACTAAGCCAATGTTTGGTTTCAAGTTTTGTTGAAACAGTAAGTTGTTGTGATATCTCCAAGTAAATATGCACAAAGCCAATGTTTGGTTTCAAGTTTGTTGATGCAGTAAGTTGTGATATTTCCAAGTAAATATGCGCAAAGCCAATGATTGATTTCAAGTTTTGTTGAAGCTGTAAGATGTTGTATTACCTCCAAGTGATCTATCATCTAACATTCATTCAGCAAGCAGTATGATTCAAAGATTTTGCAGCAGCAATAAGGGTTTCATTTAACACAGTGAAGATTACTTCCAGTCATCAAGTATTGTTGATTCATCAAGCAACACTACATTTGACAAAGCATATCAAGATAAAGGCAACTCTTCAAAATCAACTATCATCAAGGACATGGCAATACATCAGCAAGGACAGAATATCTTTATCATTTCACAACATTGAAGGAAGAACAGATACATCAGTCTCATCATCAGCATCAAATCATTGTGTACAGGTCATTGTTCAAGTTATTGTGTTGTCCAAAGTCTTGTGAATTTTGTGAAGGGTTTGTACTATTGTACAAAAATTGTAGAAGTCTATTGGAATAAGGGTTTGGTTTGTAGTTGGTACAAGGGTTTAAGGTTTGTTGGGACAAGGGGTTATGTCCTAGTGTTGTTTGGTCAATTGAAGAAAAATCATTGCACATTGTTGTAAGTGGATCATTGTCCCTGGTACATGAGTCGACAATTTTATATTTAATTCTTGTCAATTTTAAGGGTGGTAGGGTGGTGCTAGGGAGGTGGTTGAAGTCACCTTCAGGTGGGTGCCTGAAAACACTTCAAGGTGGTAAGGTGGTGTTAGGGAAAGTTGGTGCTTGCTTGGGTGTTGGTGCATCCATTCAGCTGATTGTTGATAAAACCTAGGGCGTTGGGGCGTCCTTCCAATGGGTGTTGGAGAAGAATGCTTTTCTAGAGTTCTAGGGAGTTGTAGCTTTCTTTTCAGTTGGGGTTGAAGATTTAAAGAACTTATTAGAAAAGCGTTCGATGGTTTTTGACACGGAGGGGGTTTTCCACCTAAAAATTCTTGTGTTCATTGTGTATTGTTAATTTACTATTTTGAATACTACGGAAGAATAACTAATGCTCTGAAAAGATTAATAAAGTGCTAATTGCTAAGAAATACTGATTCACCCCCCTGCTCAGTATTTCCAACAAATAGTAGCGAGAAAGGTCCTTCTTTGACTTGTGCCTTAGTCAAAGAGAACAAGAAACAGTTTTCCTTAGCATGCACAAGTTCCTAAAAGTTAGGACGAGTTCCTAAAATTTAGGATGAATTCCTAAAAGTCAGGGTGAATTCCTATAAGTTAGGACAGTTCATGAAGCAGTTTGACTAATGTATTGGAGTGGGAGGCTCAGTTGTTGTCTCCTAATGCGAGTTATCTTTGGAAAAAGACAAGCGAGTGAGTCTCAAGTTTTAAATTTGGGCAGGACGAGTTACATAAATCAGTTAGACTCAATTAACTCAATCAATCACTAGTTTGATTTTCAGAAATAATAACTTGCTAGATTTAGCCTATTCGAAAAGCTTATATGGAGGACCAAGGCACAAAATTATTCAATTGTTTTGTGAGCATGAGTTGGTGAGACAAGGCAATAGAGAGCACGAGTTGGTGAGACAAGGCAATAGAGAGCACGAGTTGGTGAGACAAGGCAATAGAGAGCACGAGTTTGTGCAGGAGCTTGTGGCGGGAACAACAGATTGATAGAGGAGAATTCCTTGAGGAATGCACTAGAATATAGGAGTAATTCCTAAATAATAAGAGCCTCTATTGCACTAGGATTTAGGAGAAATCAATGCAAGGAAATAGGAGCTCCGCCAGGCAAGGAAAGGAACCAATAAGATTAACATTCTTGCAAGGTGTTTCAAGCTAAGGACTAGTAAGGAGAATAAGTTGTTTTCTCTATTGAAACATGACTGTGTTGTAAGAGATCCATTGCTCTAAATTTCTATCAATAAAATTCTCAATCAAGCAGAGGGTTTTCCCTGTTGGGTTCCTTAGAAAAATAATTGTGTTTTTCATATTGTGTGACTGTGTTATTTCTATTCCTATTCCGCTGCACATTAAGTAGATAAAATTTTGTGTCTTGGGTTACAAGTTAGTTTCAGATTTGTTCATTCAAGCAAATCATAATTTTCGTGGATTTTCTACAGTGTCCTGACCATCTCTTTTATTTTGTGGTATGATTTCCTTTTGTATGTGGCCATGATATGATTTTAATCTCTTTTTTTAGGTGCATCAACCTTTGAGGCAACGTTTCAGGTCCGACCTAGACATGTGGACAAGGGGAGGGGGAGTTCCAGAGCCTTTTGGACCCAGAGAGGGAAGATGATGAAATGGGGCATGTAATGTGCAAAGGGGAGTGAAAAATATGAAATGAGAAAACAGGACCACGCTACCGAAATCGTGGTTTCCCAAGTAGTGCCCATCCTGAAGCTATAAGCCAATAGGGGGGATCCCATGGGACTAAAGTCGAGGATTAACCCCCCATTTAAGGTGAGGGAACAAGATTGCTGTCAAAATGCTTCCTCCTTCCAAGTCACCCAATAATCCATACCCAATGTGCCCAAGGAAAAACAAGCATAAGCACCTGATTGAACATTGAAAGACATACCTTTAGGGCTAGATGGCCTAATTTCAAACATACGCTCTCGATAGATGGGTGAGGGGACATATGACTGGCTTAGGGAGTAGAGATCAACTGGAACGATATCAACTACACTTGTGGCTGTCAGGGGCTACTGGCTGTCGATTGGAAACAAATCTAGGAGAAAAATTCTCCAATGTGGTCACCCATTGGTGGTGGGTAACACTACTCTTGCATTAACAATTGGGTTATTTGTTGTTGTCCTTGGATTAACACATTTAAGAGGTTACTAGGATCTTGTTTCCCTTGTTTTTCCTTATCTTCCATATCTGAACTATGGATAATCCTTTTCCTTCTGACTGTAACGTTACTCCTACCTTCTGGAAGGATACAAGGCTCATATACTCACAAGTTGGCAGGATGCGCAACTCTAATACCACTATATCACATGAGGTCTCTAGGACCCCTTTCTCTCTAACTGATTTAGATGGTGAAAGATTCCACATTAGTTCGCCTTCTCTCTTTTTCATTTGTTTGGTACAATTTTTTGAGGCACATCTTAATTGATTTTTGGCAACAAGGATTGAAGAATCATATTGAGACAATGTGGTATCCAAGGCGGGATAATTTTGGAAAGAGGATCAATCTATTAGGGCATCTTTGTGGTTGAGTAAGGCTCCCCTGCGACAATGTTGTTGATTTGGGGTAGCATCGAATGTGCTCTAGCCACATAAATTGCTGGAGAGGCTAAAGCACATGAGATCTTCAATCCCCAGAAATGGTTTGGGCAGATTCTAAACAGTTTGGGAGATATTAAAATAATTAATATTTTTAATGGAGTCCCTAAGTCTAAACTTAGGGAAGATAAAATATTATTTTGAATTAATATAAAACTGTGTTAGAAGGGTCCAAAAGTCATGGATCAAGCCAGAGTTAATCTTAGCCGTTGATTAGGGACTTAATCTCGACCGTTGAATTGTCAACGAGAAAAATATAAGAGGAGGCTTGAGGGTCTTGGAGAACACATCGAGTTGATCAAGAATTCGATTTTCTGGGGTAGGGCTTGCTGAGGAAATCAAAGGAGTGATTAGAGTTGCAGCTGAGGGGCAGTGAATACAGAAGCAGAGAGGCAATGAGGGTACTGGGAGCATCAGCGCAAAAGTCGGAAGAGAGGGATGTAGAGCCAACTAGAGGTCATGCAGAGCCAGTTAGGGCCCACGCATAGGTAGCCAGGAGCTACGCAGTGCCAGGGAGAGCTAGCATGGGTGACGCAGAGGCTCTAGAGGCTGACGTAGGGCAAGTTGGGGTGACGCTGGGCTAATGCTGGGCTAGAGGGGCTAATGCAGTCCCTAGAGGCAGATGCTGAAAATTTTGTGATGCAGATTGGAGCTGAGCGCTGTGGGATTGTACATCCGGGGTTTTAGCCGAAATATCTGTCTTCGATTGAGAGGTACTACTGCCGAGATCATTCTCTGTTGGGCGAGCTGGTTTGGCACTCAGAATGTATTATGAAACTGCTTAATAATAAAACCCTCAGATAGCTGTACTGGTTTTCCCACATTGGGCTTTTCCAGAGACATTGGTCCAAAAACAACGATATCACTTGTGTGCTTGTTTTTCCTTCAGTTGATGATTTGTAACGTGTTGAGCATATACTTGTATTTATTTTTCAGTATTTACATGGTAAATAACTTCTTAATTAAACATAACAAGTAGGCAGAAATAAATCAGAAAGTACATGAAGGATTTCTAACAGTTAGACTTAGAAATTCCAACAAGTGTGTTAGGGCATCTTTTTGGTTGAGGAAGGCTCCCCTACAATAGTTTGTTAGGGCATCCTTGTGACTGAGTAAGGCTCCCCTATAGTAGTCTGTTAGGGCATTCCCTACGATTAGTTAAGGATCCTTTGCAACCATCACATGAGGGCTCAGTCACACCCCAATCATAGATTTGGTGCGGTAGATCAGTCGAGACAGTACATACTATCCAAAACAACAAATGGTCAGGGAAAACCTCCTAATCTTGTATGAACCCCGTCTTCAACAAATCGTCGAGGAAATTCCTCATGATATTCTTCGACAACCTCCTCATATACAAGCAAACATGGAAGGAAAATTCCTCATTCTGTATTTAGGGCATATTATTGGTGCGCAAGGAGTATAGGTGCATAAAAAGAAGATTCTTTCGGGCATTGGGTAATCCCGTGCTCCTCGTGTGTTTCGCGACAAGTGCTTAACCACTTCTCAGGAATCCGTTAACTCTAGCGATGCGTCCATCTACTAACACCTGCAGGTTTTGGTGTAACAACAATCGTGATTCCAACAATTGGTATCAGAGCCAAAGTTTTAGAGTTCGAAACAACCCTGGCTCGCATTGGGGGGTAGATTGTTGGGCATTGGATAATCCAGTTCTCCCCGTGTGTTTTGCCACATGTGCTTAACTATGTCTCGAGAATCTGTTAACTCTGGTGATGTGTTCATTTATTAACACCTGCGGGTTTTGTTGTAATGACAATCATGATTCCAACAAATGCAAGCAATGTTTGATTGGCCTACACCAAGGAACCTGACAAAGTTACGAGGATTCTTTGGAATTTGCAGCTATTACAAGTGATTTGTCAAAGGATTCTCTCAGTTAGGTGCACCATTGACAGATTTGACAAATAAAGGGGCTTTTAGATGGACATAAGAGTTAGACAAAGCATTTAACAAGCAAGCTCAAGGAGGTGATGAACTCATGCTCGGTATTGGCACTTCCCGACTTCATCTGACCTTTTGTATTGGAGTGTGATGTGCCAGGAGAAGGGATAGGAGAAGGGTCACTCGATTGCATTCGAAAGTTGGAAACTCTAGGATCTTGGGAGACTCTACTCCATATACGACAAAGAGATGCTAGCGATTATGCATGCGTTGGCGAAATTCAGACAATACTTGGTAGGGAGCAGGTTTGTGGTCAAAACATGTCACAACAACTTACGTCACTTCTTGAAGCAAGAGGACCTAAATGAAAGACAACAAAAGTGGGTAAGTAAGATCCAAGCCTATGACTTTGACATCGAGTACGTAAAGGGAAAAAATAATGTTGTGGTCGATGCACATTCTAGGAAACCAACAACATGCTCACTCATGGAGATGACAGAAGATTGGAAAGCTCAACTATTGGCGGAATATACTCCAAAAGCAAGTTTGCTTGTGCACTGACGACCGAGCTCATCCAAGATGATAGGTACAAAATAGTTGATGACATTATTTTTTTTTTCAAAAAAAAAATCCTTGTTATTCATAGGGTGAATTAAAGGTAGATTACATATATAATGCTTTTAGATTAAAAAAGAACCTCATATTTGCTATCTAATCAACATCAACATATTGACCTCAACAAGTCTATAAAAAAATAACTTTAGTTCCCACATAATAAAACATATAGTCATCCACATAGACTATACCTTAATATTATCTAAAACAATAAATTTGTCTATGATAGCTAATCGCTAAAAAAGCTGAAATGTTCCCCTTACTAGAGTTGCTGAATCCAATACTTCTCCAAAGTAAAGTTGACCTTCATTTAAACCCACAACTTTTTTTGACAATAGATCAACTTTACCATTCAATTCTCTGAACACATGATTGAATGAAAGGTCTTGGAAAAGTTCTCTGACTTCTTGTGTCCTGCTTTTCCAGTGTTCTAAATTGATGACCTGAAAATTTGACAGACCCAACATCCAGTTGATGATAAATCTTGAGTCCTTGCAAACATGTAGCCTTTGAAGTCCCTTACTAGCAGCAAAGGTTGATAACATCCATAAAGCCAATAATTCAACCTTTGAATTCATTCCATAGCCACATCCCATCTATAAATAAAAGCATTGCATATCAGAACATCTGAGAAAAGCTCCTCCTTTGCAAAGATTTTCTTTGGCTTCCCCATCAAAGAAACCCAAAGGAATATTCACAAAAATGCTGGAGCAACTAAAATTATGGTTCTCTTTTGAGTTGTTTTCTTATAATAATCCAAGTAGAATCCAATAATATTGCAACAAACAAAATCTATTGATTGCTACTTATGCTGAATCAATATACCATACGCTGTTGCCTACTGAGCTTGCCATGCAAGCTATCAATGAGAAATCTTTCTCTAACTGAGAAGAAAACCCATCTACCTCAGCTGTCGCAGCCGCATGATCCTTACTAGACCCCTTCTTCTTGTTAGGACACTTGGTGGCATAGTGACTGAACTCATGGCAATGGAAGCACTTGATCTTGCTCAAATCCTTATGCTTCTTCTCGACCGTCTGATTGGTCCCGACCTTGCCTTCGCCCTTCTTGCCCATGGATCTGTCACCTCTGCTTGCTAGGGCAAAGCTCTCGTCGTCCTCTGTGGAGATTCTCTACTAGCTCTCTTCTTGAACACAATGACTACATAACCTTTCCCAACTAGGAATATTCTCTTTGCACTAACTCCATCTTGGGAACTATACCAAGACTTATGGAGTCACAGAAGCATAAGACTCACAGGGTCTTTTTCTGCTACTATCTCGCCCACACCACCTAGCTCATCTCGAATCTGAGCGAACTTTGAAATATATGTGATGATGGGCTCTCCTTTGCTTATCCGGATACTTATTAGCTTCTTTTTGAGAGAAAGCTTCCTGGAATCACTAAAACCCTGATACAAATCTAAGATGGCTTTAAACGTCTCATATCTTGTCTTCTTCTCATGGAGATGAGGGATAATATGGTCTCTAATCCCCTCAAGAATGATCCTCCTCGCCTTGGTGTCATTCTTGTTATATTGTGCCAACTGTTGGGCATCTGTAGGTGGCACTATTTGCTGCTTCACAAACTCTAACACCTCATTATCTTCACATATATTTGCTCCTTCCGTGCTCAGAAATTTGAGGCTCCCTCTAAATAGTGTTGATTTGGGGTAACATCGGATGTGCTTTAGCCACGAAAATTGGTGGAGAGGCTAAAGCACATGATCCTCTAATACCTAGAAATGGTTTGGGCAGATTCTAAACAGTTTGAGAGATATTAAAATAATTAATATTTTTAATGGAGTCCCTAAGTTTAAACTTAGGGAAAATAAAAAAATAAAATATTAATGTGAATTAATATAAAACTATGTTAGAAGGGTCCAAAAGTCATGGATCAAGCCAGATCTAATCTTAGCCGTTGGTTAGGGACTAAATCTCGGTTTTTGAATTGTCAACGAGAAAAGTATAAGAGGAGGCTTGAGGGTCACTTGGAGAACACACCAAGTTGATCAAGATTTCAACTTTCTAGGGCTGGGTTTGTTGAGGAAGTCGAGAGACTAATTAGAGTTGTAGCTGAGGGCCAGTGAATACAGAGGCAGAGAGGCAGAGATAGCATTAGGAGGATCGGCGCAGTAGCCAAGAGTGAGGGACGTAGAACCAGCCAGGGCTCACGCAGAGGCAGCTAGGAGCTAGGCAGTGCCTCAGAGGGCCAGAGGGCTGGTGCAATGCCTCCAAAGGCTGACACAGGCCAAGCTTAGAGTGACACTGGGTAAACGCTAGGCCAGAAAGGGCTGACGCTGTCCCTAGAGGCTGACGATGGGGTTTTGTGGGGCAGATTGGAGCTGTCAAGTTGCCGAGTGATTATCCGGGGTTTCAGCCGGAACATCTGTCTCTGACTGAGAGGTACTACTGCCGAGATTATTCTCTGTTCGGTGAGCCGGTTTTGGCACCTAGATTGTATTAAGAAACTGCATAATAATAAAACCCTTAGATAGCTGCACCGGTTTTCCCGCATTGAGTTTTTCTGGCGACATTGGTCCAAAAACGACGGTGTCACTTGTTTGCTTGTTTTGTTTCCTTCAGTTGATGATCTGTGATGTGTTGACCATGTACTTGTATTTATTTCTAGTATTTACATGGTAAATAACTTGTTAATTAATTGAACAAGTAGGTGGGAATAAATCAGTAAAGTACATGAAGGGTTTCTAATAGTTAGACTTAGAAATTCCAACAAATAGTGATCTTCCCTTAGTCCTTGGAACGCCATACTTCTATCCAAAGAACTGCTCTTCAAAACTGTGATCTGTGATTCTATACTCTTCACTAATTGATCAACTTGGTGCTGGTTTTTATATTGATCCCTGCTCTGTTACCATGTTAATTTTCCATGAAACTCTACAACTACTTAGTGAATTATTGAAAACTAGGCAACTGAAAACTGAAACCAAATTCACTATCACCAAGATATAGAGTTTCTTAGCAACGTATAAGCAACGGAATAAAAACACAGAGATAAACAATAGATCACACAATTTTTTCACGATTATTTACCCAGGATACCCAAATGGGAAAACTTGCTTTCTTTGTTGTAGTATTTTATTGATTGAGCTTGTGCAATTAAATCTCTTACAAGGCAATTTGTCTCTCTGAGAACACATTTTTTCACTTGCTAAACTAGCTTGGACTCACCCTGCAAACTCTTGATCGTTGCTTCTAATCCTTTGTGCAATTCCTGGCCCTATTTCCTTGCGCACTAGCCCTATCTCCTTGTGCACAAAATATCCTATTATGTAATGCACTAGGCTCCTATTTTTGTGCACACTTGGCCTCCTATTTTGTAGCTCAAATCTGCTCCTAAAACTTGTGTGCTCTTGCTCCTCAAGGATACACACACCACAACAAACTGGATTGTTCTCACAAAATTTGTGTGCACAACAATGAATAATCCTTGTGCTTTTGTCCTTCCTTTATAGATTCGATCCATGCTAAATTAGGCTAGTACAAATTTATAACTGGAGTGGTTGATTGACAAGTTAACTGAGAGTGAACTCTTTCTCTCTCCAATCAACACTGGAGTCACAACTCGTCCTTCAATCAATGATTGAAGTTCCAACTCGTTCTATCTGAACTCGTAACTGCTACCCAAGTAGTTACACTGAAGAAGGCTCCACGTAATTGAGCCTCCAACACTATGCATGAATTGAAGTCTATCTCATGATTTGGAACCATGCTAGGAGAAGGAAAAACTCGTGGTCTTTCTGTCTAAGGCACAAGCCAGAAGACCTTCA
Organism: Pinus taeda; assembly: GCA_000404065.3. NCBI lineage: Eukaryota > Viridiplantae > Streptophyta > Pinopsida > Pinales > Pinaceae > Pinus > Pinus taeda. The sequence goes on from APFE030108722.1 coordinate 43,937, forward strand.
CTCGCTACAATTTTCAACAAAATAGATGTAGGATTTAAAATATAAATCATTCCCTAAAAGAACACACACTTTGAAAAGAGGAAATGAAGATATGGTGTTAGAGTGGTAATACTTAATAACATTTATGTTAGGAGTCATTAATATTTATGTCACTTTATATTCATGAGTTAAGAGCAATGTAATGATAAATGTTGAGATTAGGTGGTTTAACCATCTAACCACTCATTAACATTTATGTTAGGAGTCATTGATATTTTTACTTTATGTTAATGACTTGAGAGCTGTCTAATGATAATTATAGAGGTTAGAGGGTTAAACCATGTAACCAAGTAGGGGTGCTATAAATATGATGTATGATGAATTATAAGTGTCTGATGTATTGCTGCAACGATGGTAATAGAGGCCATTTTTTATTCTCTCCACTGTTATTAGTAAATGTATGCATCCTATTTTCCTAAAGAGGGAAATGGAAATTGGTTTGAACTGAATTTTGTTTTGGATTACTAAGGAAGATGCAAATGACTTCAAGAAAATGGAAAATTCTGACAAACAAACTATAATTGCCCCTCTTTTTTGACTTGCACCACACAATGTCAACATTTATTTCCAAGATAGTCATATAAACAAGTTCAAAATTTTCTTGCTAGAAAGAATCTCAGATTCGTGTATTGCGTTTCCAAAGTGGTCTTTAGTGTGGATGTAACACGTGTGCCCTGTTTAAACTTTAGGCTGAAGGTATGGGATATGATCTCTTAGGAAAGGATGCATTGTTGGCATTCAGTTCAATACAAATGCCATTTTCAGCAAGTTTTGTTTTTCTAAGTCAAAACATTTGATATATCTCAATTCTATTTCTTTTCTGCAGGAAAATAAACCTTGCCTTTGTAAAAGAAAAAGATGACATTTTCATTCAATTTGTTTTCTGCAGGAAAATAAGTGGTGTTGCGATGGAATTGGGCTCTGTTGAAAATCCAAGTTCTTCAACTTTTGCATTCAATGACGAGGACCATACTCTTGGAAATTCTCTTCGTTATGTTCTGAATCATGAGTTAGTATTTGATTGCATTTTCATTTTTGTTTTTAATTAAACAGTGCATCCCATTTTTGACTTGAGATAGGGAGAGACATACAAGTACATTGAGTGTTGGCTTGATGATGATATGTTTAGATAATTTGTTTGTTGGGTTCATGTTTTGAAAATTCTAGCTTCATTTAGTTGTGAGTTGAATAACATTAATTGTTAACAGTTTGGTCATTGAAATGAAGTGAAGGTGGGGAAAAGGAAATGCTAGGTAACCTTTAGCCCCAGATGTAACACATGAAGGAATCTTATTGTTCCTCTTTTTGCTAATAAAAGAAAATCATACCAGGAGTTTACGGAAAATTACAAATCAATATAATCAGTGAAAAGTTTCCTGCTATAAAATTCAAGACTGTTTTTCCTGAGTTTTTAGACAAAGAAACAATATCACAAGAAGATAAAATGTCTTTTTGTTCGAAAAAATAATCTCCCCACCCTCAACACTTCAGCGAAGAATGAGGCTTCTAATACCATGCCTCCGCTTGTGGATCTCTCCCATTTCTTTGCCAGAATTTCTGATGGAAGATGGATTGGTTGCCAGCTGCTGGTAACCCCTAAGGGTCCATTGCAGTTTGATCTCTAGACTTCCGTGGACTTAGCACAAGAACATATACCAATCAAGCTAAACCTTGGGGCTTAAAAAGATAAAACTCTTATCTTAATTGAACAGGGTTGTTTCATCAATTTTGGCAACCCAATTTAGATCTTCATATTTATGCTCCTCTTCTGTTCCAGTTGAGCAAGACTCCTGAATTCGATTCTTCATATTTGGTTCCGAAAGATTCTTTTAATTAAGTGCCAATGCTATTAGTAAGTTTGTTTTTCCAGAATCTCAGGTTAGAGTTTAATATCAAGATACTGAGTTGCAACTCAATGTTTCTTTAATGAAAGAGAAGCTGAATAATGTTGAAAAGTGATTCTCATTCATGTCAACCCAAGCAGCAGCCAGAAGGAGCCCTGCTCTCAAGGGCAAAATCTAAAAATGGCAGGGAAATTCAAGTCTCTAGGGCTCATGACCATCATCATCAGATAGTCTTCGTCATGCCGATTCCAAAGGTATATGGCATGTCACGAGACTCCTCACGGTTTGATAAATATGTTAAATTAAAGTTGGTGCCCCCATTTTGTGGCCAAAGTCCCCAAAAGGGGTGATGATGTGGCAGCATATTATTGACTAAAGCTGTGGCACATATCATGTGGATAGAAAGGACCTTCATTAAAAGGTTAAGTATTTATGAAGGGGTTAAATTTAATTGTTGAGGTCAAAAATATTTTTTTTATTAATTCAAAATTCAAATTATATGGTCCAAAATGGAGGGAATATTTGGCTCCAGTTGAAATTTAAATCTCAAATTAAATTTCCCTCCCAGCTCATGTTGGCTCCTAGAAGCTTCTTTCTCCTCTATAAAAGAAAGAACGTTCTCCTCCAAATTGTGTTTGATTCAATGCTGATTTGAAGCAACTCGGATTATCTCTCTGATCTTGCATCTGTGGCCTTGAGGAGTCTTGAATATCTACATGGAGGTCGATTTCTGAAGGTTTTTGGGGTTTCTTTTGTGGCTTCTGGGATTTGGTTATTTGTTGGCTCTCTGACACATTTCTAAAGCCTATCTCTGCTTCTTTCCTGGAACGGATCTGCTTGATCGAGGGTTTAGGGTTTATGATGCTGGACTTCATCTGAAACTAATGCATATTCCTTCTAGCTTTAAAATTGTAATCCATGGTAAACGTTATTTGAAGTCTTGAAGCTGTTCTGAAGGTGACATTGGCCCCATTCAAATTAGACTGAGTCCTATACAGACATACTTCTGTGGAAGCCAAGATCTGCGATTGATGCATGAAGAATTAAGGCAGAGATCCGAGCTGTTGAAGGTCCTTGTGTTGGAAATTTCGTGCCCTAACCAGATATCTTTTCAGCCTTCGTTTGGAAGAAGAGCTACAGTACAGACCTGTGGCTTGATTTAGTCTGAGACAAGGGTAGCTGAAGTGATTCAATGTCCTGAAGTATTGGGTTTCATGATCTCTGTACCAGTGTATCCTTCGCGACCCTCTCAAAAATCTGAAGTAGCCTAATCTAGCATTACGAAATCTGAAGATCAACATCACTCTGTCCTGAGATCTACTGTCCACTTTTGAAGCTTTGTATTGGTTGAGGGTTTATAAAAGGTTCTGTTACCTTTCTTTTGTCAAGGGTTTAGCCCTCTTAAAACATGAAATCATGACATAAACTGAACTGGGGCTAACCTCAGAAAATTTCGCCTTGTTCTCTGGCATCAGGACTGAGGGTATACACTTCCAGTAATTAATCCAAATTTGCTGTGGCATAGTTGCATCATTTGTGGTATGCTTAGGGTTTGATCATACAAAGAACATATGTTGTGGCTCAAATCATTGTTCCAGGAGTCCGTGCATCTGTAGTTTAAGGGTTTGAATGTTTTGGTTTATGGAAGGGCACTTAAATCACAGACCCACTGTGGTAGCCACATCAGTTGTATAAAGGTTTCAGATTTCGAGTTGCTTAGTTAAGGACATACTTGCATCCTTGTCCTCTTTACTGCATCATTTGAAGTCTTCAGAATGGTCTAGGGTTTGCAGAATTTGTGACATCGTAACCTTGATATTGAAATAAAGGAACAATAATAACAAAAGTTGAAGGCAGTGACTTGTGTTGCACAATTTTTCTTTGGTGCATTGGTGTCATCATCATTTGAAGACAACAACAAACTAGTTTCCATACAACATTGAATACAGTGACAGAGATACATCTTTAAGGCAAGGTCAACAACAAAAGAAACTGAGTATGTTTTCAGTTTTATTGGTTGAAGTTTGTGTATCCTCCTGCAGTTTGAATTTGGATGTTTTGATTAGTTTGAAGTTGGGTGTTATTGTGTATTCTTCATCAATTTGAATTGGACAATTGTAAGGTTTCATTGAATATCCTTTTGTAAGTGGGTCATTGTCCCTGATACGGGAGCCCACAACTATTTCTGTATCCTTTATATTTCAGGGTAGTTGGGTGGTGCAGGACAAAAGAATGAAGTCTGTTTCAGGTTAGAGCTTGAAAATACTTCAGGGTGGTAGGGTTGTGCTAGGGGAAGTTGAAGTTTGCAGGGTGTTGGAGCATCCTTCTAGTAGGAGCTTTTAAAATATAGGGTGTAGGAGCATCTTTTTAGGGGTCGGAGCTGCCTGTTAAAACTTGAATTCTCTTCTAGAGTACTAGGGAGTTGGGGCTTCCCTCTCAGTTGGAGCTAAAGCATTGTACTCATAAACTGCATTAGAAAAATGTCCAGTGGTTTTTCTCCCGGATGGGTTTCCACCCAAAAATTCTTGTGCATTGTTCTTTTGATGTGTCGATTTTTTTCTTTATTCTTAATGCTTTGAAAAATTAATAAATACAAATTGTAATAAGAAATATTGATTCACCCCCCTCTCAGTATTTCCAACAAATAATAGAAATATTTTATTTGGATGGAAAATATATAAGAAATATATAACAAAGTTAAAAGGAAAATGAAGATTTGGGTCAAAAAGAGGAGTGCTGATCCTATTATTGTTAAATTTTAAAGCAAATATAGATGTGAGAACACCAAAGGCCATTGGGATTTTTTGAAATTGAACTCCCATACCTTATGATATCAGATACACATACGACAGCTTTCTATAATTTAATCCATCCAGTCTTTCCTTGACTAATTATTGTGCTTGTGCTTCTAACTAGTTTGCATGTATAGAATCTTATTCTAACTAATTGTAATTGAAGTTGTGTGCATGTCTTATTTCATCTCAAGTGCTAATGTGGCACTGTTGATATGGAAATGCTAATGTGCCAATGCTTCTTGTGACATTGTGGACGTAGCAACTAGAATGGAAAAAGAGCATAAATTTCTAATGTGCCCATTGATGGCCATTTTGTTTACTCCCACCCAAGCATCTCCCTAGACCTTCGAATTTACTGTTGTTGCAATGTTCCTAAGCAGGAATTTAAGTGATATTTCAAATAAATAAACAGTGCAGCAATACAAAATTAAAAACATGCATCAAACACCCATGAAACTCTGTAAAATTGGAACTGTTGAGCCATATATTATGCAATATTAGAGCATGAGTACAATATATAAATGAAATCGTGCATCTGGGCTTGTCTCAAGGACAAGTTGGACCAAACCCAGGTGATGGAATAGCTGAAATGATGGATGTTCAGTTGCTGCACCACTCTGCACTGCGCTGTCCCAGTAAACTGCTGATTTGCTGACTTCGACTTTCTGGAATGTGCCCAAAAACTGCGCAGAAAATTCTGTCCTTTCAGCTTTTAGACTCCTTGGACAAAACCCAGAAAAACCTGGAAGGGAATTTCTCCGATTTTGAATTTGGATTTTCGGCCTCCTTGGAGCCCCTCTCTGGCTACTGCTGCCAAATTCGATTTGTAGGAAACAACCTGCAAATCCACATGGAAATGCCCCTCAAATACTGCTTTCACCTGTGATAGCTGATTCCTTACTCCCCGGATGATCCTTGGCCCGGATGACTACTCTCCTAAGCCCCACGAAATTGTTGCTAGAGGCCATTGTGCAGTCCCTCTGCCTAGAAATGCGTACTGCTGTAACTACTGACTGGCTGGCTGCAAAACTCTAAGAAAATGTCCTCAGCCCTCTACCTTTCTTGCTCCTGGAACTCCCAGCAAGCTAGGGACGTCCTGGCTGTCTCAATCCGCTTCTGCGTATTTCTGGTTGCCCAGAAAACACGTAGTCTCGTCCTCTGCGTGGCTGGATGAACTGTAAATCGATGCTGGAACTCCTGTAATCTTTGTGGCACTGCCTCCCTAGGGCGGGCAAGCATAATCCCCCGAAGTAGAGGTTGAATCCTCCCTGCGGAAGACTTGTGGCTAAAGAACCGGTAGACTCGCTAAGCAGCGGAGCGTACAAGGTAAGTTTGTTTGTCAAATGATTAGAATGTTGCAAAATGAGAGCTCCTTCCTCTTTTATCACTTTGGCCCCCCTTAGCCTCTTGTGGGCCCCTCCTTCCACTAGTTGAATTCCCTCCAACACATTCCTTGGCCAAGTTCGAATTATGCATGTGGGTGGTCCCCACATTCCACTAGCTGCTAGAAATAAAGTCGAATTGCCTATAGTTCCTAAGTTCTGCGTGTGGGGTCCTCCTCCTAAGCCAAAAATGATGCCAAAATTGTGTAGCTGCAACCCGTGACTAATTCATTTGAGAAGGGACATGACAGTTGTGTAAATGCCTTGGCAAAAATGTCCTTTTGTTAAAGAGTGCAACTATGGGCTAATTCCCCCTCCTAGAAGCCTTTTATGAATAATATATATATATAACAATCATAAATAATGAATAATTAACTAATAATTAGTGTTGAAGAGTCATGTCTCTAAGGACATGACCATTCATTGAAAATAGCTCATACTCACAAATAACATATTTACCATTAGTTACTACCCCTACCATAATTTAAGCAAGTATTTGCGTAAAAGATTGGATAAGGAAAAATATGTAAATAAATATACTTGCCAAGAGTTACTGCCCACCATTATTTACAAGTTTTTCAACTTTAACAAACATGGGTAAAAATGTAAATGTGCAAACTTACTAGAATTTAATTTACAAAGATATGTGATCCAATTTACAAAGAAACTTTTGGACATCTTGAGTATAAAATTCACTTATCATCTCATATCTTCTTGTACTTTTGTTGATGTTCTATCTACAATTACTGTCAGTGATGATCTAAAGTGAATGCTACTGAAGTTTTAATGTGATTGCTATTAGAATCTGAAGTAAAGTTGTTATTGGGCTAATAAGACATCGAAGTAATTGTTGCAAGCATAGAACATACCATAAAATTTAACACTTTTAGTTGATCTTGTGAGTTACAAATTTACAATGGATCAGTCTTATCTCCCTCTTTTATACATGCTCACTAATGATAGTATTGGCATGAAACATGATTCTTTATGAACATTATTACAAAAGAAAGTCGTGGCCTGAGTTTCTTGAACCTTTAATTTATCAACTATTCTCTTGAGCCATATTGCTTCATAAGAAGCACTAACTCCTCCTTTATGCTTTACTGATGTGGAGGACAATGCAATGGTTGATTGTATTCAATGTCATGAAACTACTCTTGATCCCATACTAAATGAATAATGCATGGTAGATTTTCTTTCATATATGCAAACCTGTCCAATCTGATTCCGTGTGACTTGCCAACTTAAAGATACCATTTCACATATTTAAAGGCCACAGTGTAATGCTGTTTTCACGTACTTAAGCTTCTTTTTGTTGCCTTTCAACAAGTAGTTTTGGGGAAAGCCTAAAACCCTCATACATTACCAACTATGTAACATAAATATTGTCTAGTAGTGGAAAGATTAGTGAGACTCGTTATCAACTTTTTGTATAGTGTCATATCCATTGGCTTTGAATCTTCATAAGTTGATGACTTTGTACTTGTTATCATGTCTGTAGATTCATAGTTGACCAAGTGTTTAGTATCTCCTGTGCATACTAAGTCTTTATCATAAAGATGTGTTGTTTCTATCATTTCTTTATTTCTTTATGATTGTCAAGATGTAATAGGAAAACTTGTATTCTGAAGTGATAAAAATTATTATTGAAGAAGAATGAATTTGATGGTACAATAACCCTCGTGACAGTTTTCTATATAACATTTACTGGTCAGGAGGTGAAAAGCGTATGTGCCCCTTGTTCATTTTTAATTTATTACTTGCATTATGTTTATAATATTTCCACCTCCTTCAAAATTGCTTGTCCTTAAAACAAGGGTAATGAGGGGTGTTGTTGGCGAAAATTTTATATTTCCCATGATGCATCTTCTTCTACAAGGTTTTTCCATGTAACAAGGTATTTTTTGATGGTTTTGGAACGTAACGCTTTTTCGTTAGTTGCAAGAATTTCTTCTAGTTCTAAAATAATTATTCATTTTTCGTCAAAGTCGGGAATCTCTGTTTGAATAGATTGGGCTTGTCCCAACACCTTCTTGAGGCAAGACACATGGAAGACATTATGGATGCAACAGTTGTCCGGTAAATTCAACCCATAGGCTACTTCGCTATTTTTTTGTTGATTTGAAAAGGCCCATAGAATTTCGGTTCCAATTTGTTTTTCTCTTGTTGTTTAAGTGAAAATTGTCGGAGTCTTACAAACACCCTTTCACCTTTGTTGAACCTTCTTTCTGATCTATGTTGGTCTGCTTCTTGTTTCATTCTATTACTAATTGTAGCTAAATTTTCTTTTAATATTTTGATGATCTTTTGCTCTTTATTGAGATGATTCTTCACTGTCTGGACCTTATTGTCAATTAGTGCAAAGTCCTTCCATTTTAATGTAATGCTTGAAAGGGGAGTCATTTTAGCGAATGTGTGGTAGATAAAATTATACCACCATTCGGCTAATTGCAGCCTTTAGAACCACTTGTTCTGCTTATTTGTCAAAACATTGGAGGTAAGTTTCCAAACAATTATTAACAATTTCTAGTTTTCCATCTATGAAACATTGTGTATATATATATATATATTTTAAAATCATCCTCTCTTAGCCTAATGGTGAGAGTGAGGGTTAATATAACAATATTCATAGGCACATAGCCATTACAACAATATTTCTCATCATCATGGCACTCAGAAATAATTGAACCTAGGTGTGGAGATAACAACCATTGTGCCCAACCACTTGAGATAAACCTTGATTGACACACAAACACACATATATATATATATATATTTTGTTCTTTCTATTTAGCATATTTTCTATATTTGTGGTGGAGTCCACTATTTTAGGGTACACCCTTGGTCCTTGACATACATTGTAGTCACCTGAAATCTGGGAGGCCTGTCCAATTATATGAAGTATGCGTCGCTGGGTATCTGCAAGCCCATATACCGAATGTTGGAACATTTTTTGTTAGTACATAACTTATTTCTCCCTAGTTTGATGGTTTTCCTTGCTTGTTATATGTAATCATCCATCACTTTTTTACAGTACTATGTAAATTACTCTGCCCAAACAACTTTTTGCTTATTAAACTTTGTATTAGGAATTCATGTCTACTAGAGAACATAACATCAAGACACATTTATTTCTTTCATTTTTTTCTCAAGTTGGATAGTATTTAAATCTAAGTTGCACGAAACGGGGAAACGGGTATGAGTTTCCGAAACGGGCACGGGTATGAAACGCGACCTCCCCAAATTTTGGAAACAGGTAAACGCGAATATATATATCTATCTAGATTCTATATATATATATATATATATATTATATATATTAGAATTTAGGACATTTAAGAAATGTTATGTGCAATCATAAAGCATACATGATACATTATAATTTATTACATTTAAACATTATGATTAAATTTAGAAGCCACTTTAGTCGCTCAATAAAATAATAGAAAACAAAATAATAAAAAAAAACATAAGAAAAAGTCAATTTGCATGAGGAAACTCCGTCGTATGGCTTGGAAACTCGTTTCCGGCCGTACTGGCCACGTTTCCTCCTTGAGAAACGGGCCAGTACGGCTGGAAATGAGTTTCCGGGCGGTACGGTATAGGTTTCCCCGTTTCCGTTTCATTTCCATATGGAAACGGACCCTAGACCCACGTTTCTTGCAACTTAGATTTAAATTCATTACCGCAATCACCTTTGGAATCTTAAAGCACAACTATTGTCACTTTTTGTGATTGAAATTTCCCATGCCAACTCTCAATTGGAAATGATGCTAATTCTTCCAAATATAACACAATTAAGATTGCCTTGAAGAGGAAAGAAAGAGAAAGTAGAAGAATATATGGAGAAGTCTAACTATATAGGGCCTACCCACAAACATGGATACTTTCATTACTATTAAAGAAAGTCCATCATAAGGTTGGATAAATTAGTAATAGCAATTCTTTATTATCACCATGAGAACCTTGACAGAGATCACCTCATTTTGGACAGAACAAGATGTAATATCCCTTGAGGGAAATTTACCCTTGAGGTTTGAAAAAATCACATGACAAGATATGTATTCTAACTAGAATCACAATATTCTTTGAATTTTTTGCAACCAAAGACAATATTGTATGCAATAAGATAGTGTAACCAGTATTCAACAACTTATTCACATGAAACCACTTCAACCATACATGAGTTTAGATCCACAATCCTCCCAATTCAGACTATAGTTTAAATACACAACAATTGCTATCAACAAAGCCCTACTGTCCTAATACCCTTAATTTTACCTTTGCACCCAACCTCAGTAATTTATGCCTCATGCTGTCTCTTTGGTGCCACAAATTCACACAGAGGTGATTCGATGCCTAGACTAAGCCTCAATCTCAATGCGCTGCCACAGATTGAGTAAAAATAGGGATCACAAAGTGCGCCATTGCTACCAAACAACACTTCGCTAACAAACAATCATCTTCTGCTCAAACCAGGCTTCAAGAGGGTTTTCCTGTCACCGTGATTCAAACTTTATTTGAACCTTAGAAATAACCCAATTACGACCTTCGCTTCCCTAAAGAACCACCTTAGCCAGGATCTTCCATCACAAAGTGACCCCCAAAAGGGATCTGCTGCCACCAACAGAGCCTTCAACGCTTCCACAAATTTTGCTATAGATGAGGGCATGGCCATAAAACTGCCTCAGAGGTGAACCGCTGTCACAAATGGCCTCAAAGTCCTTCCTTTGTCATGGGTAAGTGCTTTGGCTCAGAGAATAACTTTGCTGCCCACACCTTGCCCAAAACCCTTGTTATCATAGAAAGTTAGCCCTCCAAACCCTATGTAGCCTTAGGAAATGCCTCAGGTGAGGATGCTGCCACAAAAGATCACGTCCAAATGGGCCACAAATTCAGGGAGATAGGACAAGAGGTATTTTATTGCCAATGAGTGCCCTAGAATCACAGAAAACACCTTCGTTGCCTCAGAGATAAATACCTCACAACCCTTGCTGCTCCACACTTGCTGGCTCAAACTTTCCATAGGATAGATGAGTGTTGGCTTAGAGATTTTGCTAAACAAAATAAAGAGAAGGTTTGGATAGGGTAGAATCTTTCGCCACCGAAACCAACGAGAGAAAAAAGGGGTTTTAAAACCCTCAGAAGCCTTAGCTCATAATTTAGAAAGATCAATAATCCATGTTGATGAGAATGAACCTCCTCCTCTTATATAGTTTGTCTTGGGTTTTTTCCCTCCTAAATTCAAATTTGGATTACTTTTCAATTTCTCTCCAAAACCACCTTTTAATTTTTAATTATCTAATATTATTCTATAAAATGGATTTTCCCTCTAAGTAACATTAAATAATAATTACCTTATAAATTACGCTATGACCTACGAGAATTAGATAAACCACTAAGTCATTCTGGTCTTCATTTTGAAAGGGACATCACAATTCCCCCTTTTCGACATTGCTTATCCTCAAGCAACGACAAATCAGGGGGCCATCATGTCTTAACCCTATAATCATTCATCTCCTCAATCTTTGCCCGCTCAAAATTCTTTTGCAGTTCCGAATTATCTTCCTTATTTCATGCTTGTGATGGAAGTCTTCTGGATCCTCATCTTTTCTAACAATGTCATTTTTTGCTTGTTCCATTGCAAATATCAATGGTTTGTCTGCCATTGAAAATATAGACCTATATTTTTCAAGTCTTCCAAAATTTTCAGAAAGTGATCCCTCCCTTACAAAAGCTAAAGAAACTATGTACTCTAATTGTCCAATCCATCAATGTTGGAGCATCGTAACCATACAATGCTCTATGTGGAAGCATATGGTAAGTGATTCGTATCAATGCTCTACTCGATGCGATCACTTAACCTAGATCCTTTGTTGTCTAGCCAGATAGATATGCAGACAGTCCTCAACCCTCTCGGTTGGACCATTAGTCTAAGGGGGCTAATTGATACCAGGAATAAACTCTATGCTGACCACTATGAACAACTCCTGGCAAGGTATTCTATGAAGCCTGCTATCCTGAACATGGATCATGTACCTTGTTGGCTTGGGGAGTCTCAACATCTCCCTTAGGAACAATTCTGCTATTTGTTCCAGCTGATCAACTACTACATAAATGTGACCTCTGCTCTGAATTACTGGTTGACCCATGATGACATCCATCGACCCACTCATCTCAAGAATGGGTAAGGGCTGACATACTCCTGCAGGATGAGTCTTCTCAGACTTGTTCTATTGACAAGTCAAGCACTCCCTCACATGCTTCATCACATCATCTTGGAAGCCCTTCCATGAGAACCTCTCTCTGACCTACTTGTAAGTATCAAAGTATCCCAAGTACCTTGCCAATGGTGTATTACGAAGGGTTCTCAAAATATTCTCCTTGAATGAGGATTCAAACTAAATATACTCTGTCTTTGTAGTAGATGATGTCATCCACCACCTTGTATTTGCCATCCCGAAGGAGTCCATCCATCAACTCATAGGTAAACTAATGCTTGGAATATTCCACCAAGAGGCGAGATTTCCAGTCACGTGTCTTGAGGATGTGCTCAACGTCTTTGTGAGTAGGTCTTTTTGCTGGAAACTCCCTGGAAATCCCGATAGATTTCCTCAACACTAGCTGAACCGACCTCAAGGTATCCATAGAATTCTCAGCTTCCTCCTTTAATTGACCTCAAGGTATCTTCATGCTTGGCCGCTCTGAAATAGAACTTGATATGGAATCTTCAGTTACCTGTTCAATTTGCTGGTCCTTTCTTTCCCTTATAGATTGCGTGCCTTGCTCAACTTTCACTTTGAATCAGTTTTTTAAAACCGGCCGGCTTGGAACCGATTTGGCCGAGTTGGTCCGAGCCGGTAAAAAAATTTGTGACTCGGCCAACGAACTGGCTCGGTCGGCCGAGTTAAGATTGACCTGGTCGAGTCATGGCATGACTCGGCCGGGTCAGTCTTAACTCGGCCGACTCGGTCGAGTCTGTATCAACTCGGTCGGGTCACTTCATGCGGCCAATAAACCCCAAAAACAACATTTTTTTATATATTTTTTAATTTTTTTTATGATTTTGCTGAGTGTTGGGGACTCCAAATTGTTTTATTAATTGGTTAAGTGGTCTTTGGGGTCCATTCCCCTCTCCCAAACCCTATTTAACCCACTCAACTCCTCTCATTCTCTCACAACCATCTATTTAGATAGGGAGGCATCACTCGAACATGATGTTTAGTTGAATGCAGATACCGATCCACTTGTGCTACCAGCCTCAGCCTCACAACCAGCACGGACTCCAGTTGCAGGCGCTTCTTCTGCTTAGCCACGACAGAAGCGCAGTCGCATATCTTCTCTATCTCAGCTTGCATCTGTTGCACAACCTGCTAGTGCTACCACTTCTATAGTTGTGGTTGGAGATGATGATGAGGAGGAGCCATGGGGCCCCCTGTCTGACTTTGATGATGATCCAGAGATTGATCCACATGATCTTGGCTCCTCTGGCACTAGCTACTAGCTAGTAGTACTGGTCACAATTTACTTTTGTTGTAGAGGCCATTTCTAGCCTCCTTGGTTATGTGTTTTTGTTTTGAATCTTTGATTATGTATGTATTGGAAGTGCACTGGGTGCCATTTTGATATAATGGATATATTCATGAGCCTACTTTGATCATATGTTGTCTTCCATCTATATTCCAATGCTGTGTATTTGGAAGCATGAATGAAAATCTTTAAAATTATGTTTTTTTTGTAAAAAGAATAAATATTTAATGTATTTTTTACAATGACCGAGTCATTGAAATTGAACCGGCTGAGTCGATATCGAGTCGGAGTCGACCCTCAGCCGAGTCGGAGTTTTAAAACATTGCTTTGGATTGCCTAATTGCAATATCGAAATTGCTTTCCCCTATCATTGTAACAAATTTTATCTTGTTTTTACATAATGAATGTTCCGACATATCTAAGACATCCCTCCATGAGATAACTAGAATTTTTGCTTTTGGAGCCACAACTTTAATCAACAGAATTCAGCTTGTGGCTGCTTTCCTCAACCCCTCCAAATACTAGAGCTGGCTTATAATATGGGACAACTCAGTTAAGACAACGGATTTTTCTCCAGTTGGATGCACTAATTCCAGGGCATTGAACCACCAATTTTCTCTACCCACATGTTGGCCATCACTCGTTGTGTCTGTAAAGGTTGTAAGAACTTTTTAAGTCATCCCGAGTTGCAACAAGCCTTGTAATAAACTGTAACATGTACTTCTCCTTGATGCATTTACATTGCTTCATCAGGAAATTGGATCTCACTGTCATGAGATCTCCTTGTTGCTGAAGATCTAAATTAGAGCATGAATTCATGGCCATTAGGTCTTCTTTTGAGCATGGATCCAGAATTTCATTTGACCTTTTTGAAGTTCTAGTAGAGCTAATATCACCACTCTCCAACATTCTCTTCCTTTTTATGAAACCATTAAATGATTTGCCATCCCCTTTTATTTTCCTCTTCTTTGCCTTTTCTTCATTTTTAAAGCTGAACATTCCTCTCTTTTATTTGTTCTCTAACCTACTTGTAGTGATAGATCTGTGGGCCGCTCAGAAGTGGAAGCACATGTATCTTCTTCCATTTTTGATTCGACATGTTTATCCTCCACTTGTTTTTTTGGCCTTTTTGTACTCCCTTCCTGATGCTCAATATTCTCGATCTTTTCAAAAGTTCTAAAATGCTCTTTCAAGCTAATTCAAACATCATTCTCCTCTTGATAGTTGTTAAATCCTAGTACGAGTAAATTGGCCCCATTTTCTACCCAATGAACTCTCCTGTGTTTTCCCTACGTAGCCAAACTACTATAGACCTTTATTTGTTTTGCGAATGTTTCACCATTTTCAGAGTCAACATCTTATTATGCCCCAATAGTTTTGTCTTCCTCTTCCTGGATTCTCCATATATGGTATGGCCTTTTTGTTCCACCATATCTGTGTTTCCCTCGTTTGCTTGATTAGGGGGAGTCTCTGACGGGATTGATTGCATCACTTCAACAACAAATTCGTCGTCATTGTCAATATCAAACATGCTTGATGACTTTTTGCAAACTAGACTTTTTTCCACATGTTGTTCAAAAACTTATCCTAAATTCAAGGGTAATTTCTCACTTTTGGCATTTTGTTTATCAGAAGTAATGTTTTGGTTCCTGTGAAGATCTTGTGCCTCACCTAGTTGTAACCTCTCTGAATGCTTAGAGACCTTAGCAAATTCTCACTGGCTTGCCCCTTTAGATAAGGTAGCCTTTGGTCCTTGAACTTTCGTCCCCACTTCAATTTCTCGTTCATGTAGCACATCGAAAGGAACAATCATGTTAGAATCTAAGTTAGCTAGCTTTAGCAAGCCCTGCGATAGAAGTTTGCTTTTGTCTTGTTACCAAACAATCTAGCAGGGCCCTAAGGAAGGGAAATCTAAGGGACGACTATTAGACTAAGTGAGAATAATGGGATAATGACGCACTGTCACCTCAGTTAAGGCCCCTTGCTCTTTACGAACTTTCACCGATGGGAGGAGTCTCGGTGGGAAGGGAATCACTTAGGATGGATAAATCAAGGTACAAAGTGATTCTGTCAAGACCATTCAAGGAGAGACACAACAATGGCTCAATGCTTTAAGGGGGCTAACACGCTCTCTAAGAAAAGCTTTAGGATGAATAGATCAAGACCTAGGGTTTTAAATATGATGACGATAATAGGTATTCCTAAGGTCAAGACTCTAGGAGATGAGGTAGGACATCTCAAAGAAGCTATGTGTGATGATTTGACGCTTCCAAAAGGCTCTTCGCTCTCTTTGAAAAACCTAAGAAAAATTTGCGCTAGACCTAGGGTTTTATGAATGATCGTGGGAAGAAATACTTCCAAGGTATCCACTAGGTCAAGGCAAGGGAAGCGAAAGGGCCTTTTGAGATTTATTCCAACGAATACCAAGCTCATACAACTCTCAAAGAAGTCCCTAAGGAGAGAGAAAGACTTAGCTTTCCCTCTTAGAGTAGCACCTAGGGCAATAGATTTTGTGGATGAAACTCGAGCGAATGCCCATCAAACTTTGAGCATAGATAGCATAGACCTTGAGCTTGATGTTTGGACCCTCAGATTCCCGAAAAATTGAATCCCTAAAATTCCGTGGCAAGCCCTAGATTTCAGCCGTACCTTTAGGGGACTGAAATTTAGGAGGATAAAATATGGAGTCCTAGATGCATTAGATTGGCCAAATTTGTCCTCAAGGAGGTCAAAAGTTGATTCCCTATCTACCAACCTTCAACAATTACCTACTATTAGAATATGGAGTTTCATGAAGCAAAATAATATTTCATCACTATGAACATTCTTTGCATGTTATATCATGAGTAACACATGCAAGAGCCAACCAAATAGCTTCCAACTTTTTTTCTTCAACAAAATTAGGGCACAATAACATTTACATTAGTTGCAGCATTTACATACATTAGCCATTTTCGAGAGAAACATCTCATCAACAAAAAAACTTGCAAGATAATTATGCAGTATATCCATCCATATTCAAGAAATAGCTCCAAGGCAAGATTAAAAATCAAATCCAAATATCATAATGCATCCAGGATACTCCAATAGCTTCCAAAGAAAAAGTGCGAGTTCTTTTACAAGAGAAGAATCCAAGTGATGATGATGAGTTCTTAGAAATGAGACTCACTTCTATTTATATGAGTCTCTCTAAATCGAATTAGCCTAATGAGCCTTCAAACTTATAAAATAATGTGCTAAAAACAAATCTCGGTCACAAGCCAACCAAGTAGCTATCACAAGTTATGAATTAACCATCCATATGCATGTCGATTTGATGATGTCATGATTATGTAGGGCCATTGGAGGGCCACGTCGAGGCCTCTAAGTGCTATGATGAGAATGAGGGCTCTAATAAAGATGAACTAGGGGATAGCCTCTAATTTTTCATGTAGGCCATCATGTGGGGTCCCAATGTGGGTTTGGGGCACAACTACTAGTCTCATGGGTCTCCAGATGAAAGAAAAGCCTATACAATTCTCCAAATGAGGGCTTTGATGATGGTGCCTTCCCTTCCATGTCTCAAGGGCGAGATAAACCTCCTTTGGGCCTCAGATCAACAACCATGATCATGCTAAGTTGACTATGGCATGCTGGTCCAAGTGCATCATTTGGTGAATAAGGGGGCAATGAACTAACTAATGAAGGTGCTGAGGGTGCCCATGGCATGAAATGATGCTCGAACACATAATGGAGTCCCATGGCTCTCAATGTATCCCCTAGGGGTGTCAATATGATCCTATGGTGGGCTTGGGACCCAATTAAGTTGCACAACCCACGATGAAACCGCCTGCCCATTACATATAAGATCCAATGCGCTTGCTCAACATCAGGTACAATAATTCATTAGTGCATCTAAGTGAACCAAGCTTGTTAATCAAGGGCACATTGAGACTTCATAATGAGCTTCTCTTCCAAATTTGGGTCTTTAAGTTTGTAATAGTGTTACCTCCCTAGGTAGGAGTGGCTAATAAACAACCCTATTAGGCGTTCCTAGTGTTAGAAAATCGGAATGGCAAAAATATTTTCGTATCTTGATAATTTCTTATGATGTATTTGATTTCTTATTAGCTTCTTTTATGTCTTCTTTTATCTTTTTATCATCAAGCAACTATAAAAAACCAAAAGTATGAAGATCAAGACAACGAGTGACATAGTATGTAGGCTCTTAGCTAGGGCAAAACCCAAAGATTCTCTTCTCTTCTTCAAGAACCAAATCAAATGAGACAAAAAGACCCTTTGACCAAGACAACGACCTTCTCCAATCCACCAAGTCAGCCTCCAACAAAGTCCTTTCAAGATAACACCAATCAACTTCTAGTCAACAAGAATCAAACTTCTTCGATCTTGCTTCAATCGCAGATTTCAACTTTCTGCATCAAATTTTTGGTATCTACTGTAGACTTGCAATTTCTGGCCCCACCTACAACTCAAAATTTCGCACGTGTGAGCCAGAACAAGAGAAAGACAATCTTCTTTCCTTCGCTAAGTTTCCTCCCTTCTTCGCTAGGGTTTCATCTTCTTTAATCTTTTTCACTCCTTTAGGCCTTCACTCTTCCTTTTGATTGCAGATCGAACTTTACTTGATGATGCTCCAATAGGTCGAATTGCACTGCTTATTTATAGTGGTCGAAGTTGCCAAATGAGGCCGACTTGACTGCTCTTGAGGTTGATTTGGTGGAGGAGGTTTACATGATCAATTTACATGAAATAATTTTTCTTTCTTTGACATAGTAAGCCTAAGAAGGGTCTAGAACATAAAGACAAGAGCAAGACTCATGACACAAACCCTAGAAGCACTAAATG
Source organism: Pinus taeda (assembly GCA_000404065.3). Taxonomy (NCBI): domain Eukaryota; kingdom Viridiplantae; phylum Streptophyta; class Pinopsida; order Pinales; family Pinaceae; genus Pinus; species Pinus taeda. Next base: position 62,372 of record APFE030108722.1, read on the forward strand.
GGTGCTTTGACCTAGAAATATAATAAATTGAGCATGAAACCCATGCTCATAAAATAATAATTTTCTTTTCTTTTACATTTTTTTTTTTTGTTCTTTCGCAAATACATAATAATTACATCATGTCATGAGTTATACAACACTTATGAAGACCGATACTAGTTACATTTTCAACACTCCCTCTTAGTTGTTCAACTGGTACAAGGTTGACCTCAATTTGAAGTGTTCCAAGAAGAGTACAACAACATATGCAATGCTAGATACCATCAAGGCCAAAAACTGCCAACGTATCAATCAAGTTTCATCAAGTCTACCTGCCAAGACACTTAACTTAACATGGACTAAGGTGTCATCAAGGAAACTTGCTATTATAGGTACCATTAGGCTACAACCCTGGTATCAATCCAACTGGATATAAGTACCATATAGGCCTTCATGCCAAGACACCAACCCTCACAACAATCTAGGTATTATCAAGGTCAAATCACTAAAACGAAACTCCATATCTAGACAAAGATACCCTTCCACACCGGGATCTAGACATCATCAAGGCCAAACAATAATTGAGATCTCAATACCAACCAGGCCAAGATGTCCTCTCAAGTACCATCATTCAAACACACAACTTAAGGTACTCATCTCTCCCCTTCAACCAAATCAATCCAAGCATGCTTTATCAAATATTCAAACTTCTTGGGGAGAGATCAACACATCAACTACTTGTTCATCCATCAGAACATATTGTAGCTTCACAACCCCAACCAGTATCAAAATTCCAACATATATTGGTTCTTACTATCAATATACTAGCATAAAATCCAGGGTCCTCAACCATTTTGATGTTGCTTGGGTCACCATAATATCTTGACAGAAGCTTCCTCTTCCAACTTTTCAAGTAGCACCAAACTTAGCCTCAACACTACTCAAAACAATCGATTCTTATTCACGACTTTCATCAAAACTAACCACCAGTAGTGCTTTAGCTATTCTCCGATTCTTATCCTTTTTCCACGGTCTTTACTGTACATCATGTGCTTCCTCTCAACTATGGAGGATATATTTTTCCTTATCCATGCTCCTCAACTAGGGGATATGTCCATCATCAACAACTTCATTCTTTTCAGCTACACAAGCTCTTTCTTTTGCATCATTATATCATCAGAGAACTTTGACCTACTACAACTTTTTATCTTCATATGGCAACAAGGTCATTTTTCAATCAACAATGTCGACTTCAAAATCATCGGGGTTCTTGCAACTCTGTCTTTCCATCATGCCCAACATCGTCATAAAGTCATCATCAAGTATGAGGTAGGCATACCTCTTTACAACCTCTTGTAAACTATGTGCCTGCAAATCTTAACAAAAAGTACAACCAAGCACAAATATAAAAGAGCATGAAGTTAACTTGATCGATCTAGGGTTAACATGTAAGGTTATCAAAACTTTGAACAATCATAGCAGGAGTAATGCCCTAGATCCTTACAACAATCTTTGCTAGGGTTTTGTCCTATGTTGCACAAAACTTCTAAGAACCGAACGTTTTGGGCCGTACCCGAAACTTTGAAACTTGGCCGAAACTCGACCGAAACTCGACCATCATGTAATCATCTATGAAAGTTAATATAGCCTTTCTTTTCCTTCTAAAGTGTCATCTATGGGTGTTATACCCTTTTTTCTTGCAAGATAATGTGTTATTCACTTATTTATTTATATATACATATATGACGTTTCAGCGGACTTTTCGGCCGACGTTTCCATTTTTGGGAGGTGACATTTCTAAACTTACCCATTTCGGAAACTCCAAAATGTTTCAACGTTTCATGCAACTTCGGTTTTGTCACAAACTTTTAGATATTATCATTAAAACTTTAATAATAAACCTTGGATATTCAACAACTAAACCATGTTAGGGTTTCAACCATATCAAAAGCCTTTACACCTAGGCTTTCATTGTTCATGCCGTAGGATCTTTTATCAACTTCTACAAGGGTTTTGTCATAAACCCTATATAATGTCTCCAAACCCTAAAAAGCTAGGGTTTTATCGTATGCCCTATATACGATCAACAAACCCTAAAAATCAAAAGGCTAGGGTTTCACCAAAGTGAACAAATAACAAAGATAGTTATTACAAAGGTTGATTTAATCTAGAGATCAAACATCCTAACAATATAAGAATTTTCATGATTCTATAGCAAAACCCTAGACGTGAGAGTCATTAATATAAAGCAATTTTAAAGACAAAATAATAGTACCTTCTTATATGATAAAGACTTGCTACAAATCTTGTACTATTAAACATACCTTGAGTTGCTTCCTTTACAAACCTTGTAGGGCTTCCTCTTGAAGGGCTCCTTTTGCAACAAGACTTCTCACCAGCTTCCTTTTGAAGGCCATAATCCTTTCCTTTTAGAATATTTTTGCAAATCTTTCCTTTAAGGAAACTACAAGATAAAGGATCTGTTAAATTTGGAAACTAGGGCCAAACATCACTTTGGATAGCTCTTATGAGGCAATTGATATTTTTCTTGGATTCCTCCTTCCGAGTGATGTAGGATTGATCTAAAGATCATCCCATTATGACATGTACAAATGAAGTTATGAATTTATTTTGGTTATGGACAATTGTCAAGGTCGACCATTCATCAAAATAGCCTCCTCCAGCCTTCACGTTGCATATAATACAAGGTGCCTCCTCATTTTGGCATTTCATCTCATTCATCTTTCTGTCTCTCATCTTGATTGGGTCTGGATTTCTGGGCCTCTCTCTCTCCACACGTGCGAAAGGAACACTGTCTTTTCTAGCTGTTGCGTTGACCAGATTTGGTCGAAATTTCAGGAGGCTGAATTTGACTGGCGCTGACCCTGTTTGACTTCAATTTTGTGAGGGAGACTTCTGTTTGGGCAGGCTACTGTTCTAGGCACAAAAACCGAGGCAATTTGACCCTTGCATTGACGAGCGTTGACTACCCTAATTCACGTTGCTACGTTGAATTTTGTTGACCAGATTTGACTGGTTATTTTCGGATTGTTTTGTGCTCCATTATCTTGCTGTTGGAGGCTAAGTTGACCAAGGTTGACCGAGCTGTTTTGGAGGTCAATTTAACCTTGTTGACCAACGTTGACTTTCTGGTTAGGGCTTTATGTTTTTGTTGTTTTGATTAATCAATTTGGGCAAGTGAATATTGTAAATTGTACTCTCTCTCTCTGTTGAACTTTTGAAGAATTATAAGAAGAATTGATAAAGGGTTTCCCCACATTGGGGTTTGTCCTTGGCGGGTTCCTTATCTTGTGCCCTCTTGTGTTCGCTTGTCTTCTACTATTATTGTTTATGTTCTATCTGCATTTTACTATCATGTTGATGTGATTGCCATACTAGATATGATATTGGGCTAATAAAGAAAATTGAAGTAAAATTGCTCTAAGCATAAAACATACCATTGTTATCCTAAAATTAACATGGTATCAGAGTTGAGGTGAAGACAAAGCCCAATCAAGAGTGAAGAGCAATCACTGATCAAGAACAAGTCTCAATGGCCTACACATCCTACTTCAAGTCTGATGATAAGCTTCATGATAAGTCTGATTATCATGCATGGAAGATGTCTCTTGACTTGACTTTAGAAGAGCAAGATTTCATGGATTATGTGTAGGGAAAGATTCCGGAACCTCCTTCAAATGCACCGGCTGTTGCTAAGACAAAGTACAAGAAGGGTGAAGTCAAAGCCAAGAAGATCATCAGGGATCAAGGATTTTATTCATAAGCACTTAGTTGCTTACATCTCTATTTTGAATACATCAAAGGAGATATATGATAGGTTGGTTGGCATGTTCAAATCTAGCAATGCAAATCAAATTCTTTTCCTCAAGAACAAGTTGAAGGATATAAAGAAGGGAAAAGGGGAGGGGAGGATATTCAATCCTACTTCATGAGGATTACCGAGATAAAAAATGATCTTCTTTTGATTGGTGAAGCTATTGTTGACAGGGAGTTCACTCTCATTGCTCGTGGAGGTCTTCCTCCTGAATGGCATGTGTTCAACACATATTCTCAATAACAACATAATTCCAGGTTTTGAAGAATTGTTGACTAGATGTTCTCAAGAAGAAACAAGGATGATGGAATTGGAGATGCCTTCGAATAGGAATAATCCTACTGCATTCTCTGCTCATGCCAAGAGGAAGAACAATGCAGGTTCAAAGAAGCAAAGTCAAGGAAGATCGGGATTCAAAAATGGAAGGAAGGGAAGATGCTTCGTTCGCAACAAGTTTGGTCACTATGTTAGGGAGTGTCCAAATAGAAGGGACACATCTCATGATGAAGATCACAATCATTCCAAGGGCAACAACAACAATCAAAGGAATGGCAGGTTGAACAACAACGGGAAAAGGAATGCTTCCGCTACTCAACTTGGAAATGATCGATCTTCTAAAAGAACAAGAAACTCCAGGTATGATGAGTCTAATGTTGTAAATTCTAGGCAAAATAAATTTTATCTTATATCTGCACTCTCTACTGTCTCTCCTTCGGATACTTTGGGAAATTGGCTGATTGATAGTGGTGCCTCAAGGCACTTCACCAAGTATAAGGAAGCTCTTTCAAATCTGATTGAAAGGGATACAAATTTAGAAATTATCCTTGGAGACAATGCGACCTATCTCGTGAAGGGAGTTGGGAATGTTACTCTTCCATTGAATCAGGGTAACACCATTTATCTACAAGAAGTACTATACCCGATCTAAAGAACAACCTGGTATCTATCTTGGCGATGGAGGATAAAGGATTCAAGGTGGCATTCATCGATGGAAAGGTACGTGTGTGGAATAAAAACTTCAAAGATGCCTTTACACTTGGCTTCAGGGTTGACAACCTATATCAAGTTGGAGGAAGCCCATTGGGAGCTATGTCTTACGACACATCACCTCAATCTGAATTATTGCACCAGAGGTTTGCTCATCTACATTATAAGGCTCTACCCGATGCGAGGAAGATGGTGACAGGTATGCTCGAAGAAAAAGTAGAACATGAAGGTGTTTGTCAGGGGTGTGCCGAAGGAAAGCATACAAGGGGACCATTCCCCTCAAGTGATAGCAAGGCTATTGACATATTGCAATTGATTCATTATGATCTATCTGGTGCAATGCTCGTGAACTCATTGGGAGGATATTTATATTATGCCATCTTTATGGATGATTTTTCTCGCAAGACTTGGATATATTTCTTGAAGAAGAAGGACAAAGTATTCTCATGGTTTCGTTCTTTCAAAGCTTTGGTAGAAAATCAAACCGGGAAGAAGATCAAAATATTGAGGACCGATAATGGAACTAAATATGAATCAAATGACTTCAAAGATTATTGTAAAGACGCTGGCATTAAGAGGGAGACTACTACCACATATACTCCTGGGCAAAATGGTGTTGCTGAAAGCAAGAATCGTTCTATCGTAGAAGCCACTCATGCTATGCTTCATGATCAAAGCTTTCCAAAGTTCTTATGGGCCGATGTTGCAAACACCGCCGTGTATGTTCAAAATAGATGCTCTCATCAAGTGTTGGACTCTAAAACTACTGAAGAAGTTTTCACTGGTAAGAAACCTGATGTTTCTCACTTTAGAATTTTTGGTAGCCGCGTATATTTTCATGTGTCGAAAGAAAAGAGAAGCAAATTGGATGCTTCTGGGAAGAAAGGAACATTTGTGGGCTACAGTGAAACTTCTAAGGCATATAGAATCTATGTGCTTGGTCAAAGAGAAGTGGAGATAAGTCATGGTGTCACTTTCGATGAGGATGTTGCCCTTGGAAAGATTACTAACCTTCCTCTTCCAAGGAAGGACAAAGAAGTAGATTCTGGAAAGCGGGGAGAACCGCAGGATGAGCAGATGCACGATGTTAAAGGACCAATGGATCCCATTGATCCACCCCTTCATGAGCCCTCCTCCTCCAAAAGGAGACCCTCATGGCTGAGGGAAACTCTCGAAGCTGCCGAGAGACATGTTGCACCGAGGGGGACATTTCGTGAAAGCAAGAAGCCTAATAGGTACCAAGGGTACTTAATTGCTATGAGCACCATTATTCAGTTCGAACCTTGCTCATTCGAAGAAGCTGTGAAGCAACAAGTATTGAAGGATGATATGAACGAAGAGTATGAGTCAATTATGAAGAATGATGTCTGGGATGTGGTCCCTAGACCCCTGGACAAATCTGTTGTCACCTCTAAACAAGATCAAGCCTGGTGTTGATGGATGTGTTGAGAAGTTCAAGGCCAGATTTGTTGCTCAAGGCTTCTCTCAAAAGGAAGGTGTAGATTATGATGAGATATTTGCATCTGTTGCTCGCTACACCACCATCCGTTCAATTATAGCCCTTGTTGCCTCACAAGGATGGAATCTACACTAGATGGATCTCAAAACTGCCTTCTTGCATGGTTCACTTAAGGAGGAAGTCTATGTGGAACAACCTGATGGGTTTGAAGTTCAAGATCGTCAGACACATGTATGCAGGTTGAAGAAAACCATCTATGGGTTGAAGCAAGCACTCCGGGCTTGGTATGAGAGGATTGATCGCTGTTTGATGAAGCTGGGATTTACAAGAAGTGAAGCTTATCCAAACCTTTACTTTAAGGTTGAGAATGATAGACCTCTCATCTTGGTATTCTATGTGGACGATCTCTTTCTGACAGGTGCAGACCCTCTTATTCGTCAATGTAAGAGAGAGTTGGCTTTTGAATTTGATTTGAAGGACCTAGGACTGATGCATTACTTCCTAAGGTTGGAGGTCTGGCGAAAGCCAAGGGACATTTTCCTTTCTCAAGGAAAATATGTTTTGAAGCTACTTGAAAGATTTGGGATGGTGGACTGCAAGTTCGTGACTACTCTAATGGAACTTAACTTCAAGAAGTTATGCGGAAGTGCTGCTGGGCCCGATTTGGGAAATCCTTTTGAGTATCGTCAACTCATAGGGGCCCTGATGTTCTTGGTGAACTCCCATCCGGACATATGTTTTGCACTGAACACATTGAGCCAGTTTATGGTTGAGCCTCATCATATACATTGGATTGCTGCTAAAAATATCTTGAGATATCTCTGGGGCACAGTCACTTATGGACTGAGATACATTGCCGGGGATGTGAGGCTCCATGGTTACTCTGATGTGGACTGGGCTGGTAGTGTGGTGGATCGCAAAAGCACATTAGGATGTTGCTTCTCTCTAGGTTCTGCTCCAATATCATGGATGAGCAGGAAGCAGAAGTCGGTTGCTTTAAGCACCGTTGAGGCTGAATACATTGCTGCTAGTTTGTCCTCCTGTGAAGCTGTTTGGTTGAGGAAGCTCTTTAGTGAGCTGTTTGGACATGTGTTGGATGCCACCGTGATCTTCTGTGACAACCAGAGTGAAGAATTTCAACCCCCACTCCGGTTATCAGTTTTCCTTATCACTCCATGCATTTAGTTTTAAATCCAAGCATGAAATTTTTTTTTAAATATGGAAATGACTGAAGAAATTTTAACCCCCACTCCGGTTATCAGTTTTCCTTATCACTCCACACATTTAGTTTTAAATCCAAGCATGATAAAAATTCTAAAATCTGGAAATGACGATAATTTTCTGAAAACACAAATTTAGGTATTTCACAACTTCTTAAATTGCAAAAATAAAACACAACAAAATTATGACAACCACACACAGAAAACAACGCAGTTATTTTTTGTCAATCTGACCCTGGAAAAACCCCCTACAACTCTTGGGGAGACTCAGTTTGAGAGCTCTTCTTTATTTCTGAAAATGCTTTTACAGAGAAACTAAAATACACAGTAAAAATTCCAGCAGCCACAAATTACAACTTATCTCGATTTCTGTGCTTGAACTCCACCTAAAAATTGTGCCAATCAACAAACAACCAAAACAGAATTTTTTATAGCAATAAAACAATGTTAAATGTTGTATGACCAGCCTCGAAAAAATGTGCCAAGAACTTGCCGTCCCTCTTCCTCGATTTCTGTGCCTTTCTCCTGCGATACGGTTTTTCCTTGGGATGCGTGCCAATAAATGCTGTTGCCTGGATTCACTGAAATGTCTTCTTGTTGCTCTCCTTCACTTCCTCACTGCTCAGAAATTTTTTTCTTGCTCTCTCTTATCTTTCTCTCAAATGCTCATGAAAGAATGAATGATCTTTTCCTCTTCTCTTCGCCTTTTATTCTCCAAATGACCTTTTGGGTTACCCTAAGATTTAATGGTTGAGATTCATTTAGATCTAGGGATGAGAATAAATGCGCATTTAATTCTCAGTTTCTATTTTTTAACTCACCCAGTTAAAAAAAGACCCACTTAGCCTTTTATTTCCATAGTCACTTTTTCACTTTCTAATTCTTCATTGAGTTTAATAAAGTCACCTTTAAATTAGAATGTAACTTTACCACTTATAAAGTCACTTTTAAATTAAATTGACTTTACCACTTATAAAGTCACTTTAGGAGAAAAGTACAAATAAATTTGGACACTTTTTCCTAGGCCAAAGATCAAAGCCTTAGGGAACCACTTGTCCTCCGGTACCCAAATTTTAGCACTCCCTTTTACCGAGCAAAGTGTTCCTCACCACTCCCATCTTGTCTCTAAAGTAGACATGCTTGCCCCGTGGTAAGGCTTTGGTGAAAATGTCTGCTACGTGCTCATTTGTGGAAATGTACTCAAGCTTGATAGCTCCCTTTTGGGCATAGTCTCTAATGAACTGATACTTGATCTCAATATGCTTTGATCTGTCATGAAAAACTGGATTCTTCGTCAGTTTTATGCAACTCTGATTATCATAGTAAATTACTGAAGGTCTCAATGCTTGACCATATAGACCAAACAACATCTTGCGAAGCCATATGGCCTCACAACTAGCCAAACTAGCAGCCATATACTCTGCCTCAGCTAAACTCAATGCAATTGACTGTTGTTTCCGGCTGATACATGACGCAACTGCCGAACCCAACCCAAAACATCACTCGGAAGTACTCTTCCTATCTAAAGCACAACTTGCCCAATCTGAATCCGTGTACCCTGCCTGTCTCACTCCATCACCCTATTTATAATCAAGACCAAAATCCACAGTCCCTTGCAAGTAACAAAGAATGTGTTTTGCAGCCACCCGGTGCACTTTCCTGGGCTCACACATGAACTGACTCATAGTGTTAACTACAAAACATATATCTGGTCGAGTGTTGACCAAGTACATCAACAACCAATCAACTGTTTGTATAGAGTAGGATCCACCAACTCCGAATCAGAAGCGTGAAGCTTCTTCCAGTTAGTGATCATAGGTGTAGACATGGATTTGCAGTCCTCCATGTGAAATCTGCTAAGAATATCCACAATGTACTTCCCTTGTCCTAGGAAGAAATGCCCCTCCTCTTGCCACATCTCCAATCCCAGAAAATAATGCATCAAGCCGATATCCTTCAGCTCAAACTCTGAAGCAAGATCTCCCTTGTAGCCCTCAATGAGTCTCTCTACACTAGTGATGATCAAGTCATCAACATACGACACCAGAATGAGAGGCTCCTCACCCACCACAATTAAGTATAGGTTCGGATCAACCTCACTCTTTGTGAAACCCAACTGTTGCAAGTATGTACCAATCCTAGAGTACCAAGCTCTAGGAGCTTGCTTCAGGCCATAGAGTGCCTTTTACAATCTGTATACATGGGACTCCCCATGCACCTCAAATCCCTTCGGTTGCTCAATGTAAACTTCCTCCTGAATGAAGCCATTGAGAAATGCGGTCTTGACATCCATCTGGTGGATCTTCCAACCCATCTCTGCTGCAATCGATATAATGAAGCGAATAGATGTATACCGAGCTACGGGAGCGAAGGTCTCCTCATAGTCAACTCCCTCTACCTGTGAGAACCCTCTCGCTACAAATCGAGCTTTGAACTTCTCGATGCTGCCATTTGCAACATGCTTTATCTTGTAGAGCCATCTGGAAGTAACAACTGATTTACCTTTAGGCCTCGGCACTACCTCCCAAACATCGTTCTTCATAATAGAAGAATACTCCTCCATCATGGCCTCTCTCCAGACCTGCTGGCTGGCTGCCTCCTCATTACTAGAAGGCTCAGAGTCAACAATGCTTGTTACCAATGCCATGTAACTACATAACCGCTCAGGTGGTTTACTCTCTCTAACCTGTCTCTTTGGCCTAGCAATTGATGTGGCCTCGTGCAAGGTATCTTGAAGCCACTTGGGCTTCCTCTTCCCTGAGCATACTTCTCCCATGGGAGTGAAAAAATCTTCATCATCATCAGAAGCCTGAACTCCTGAAGGCCTGTCAACTGACCTCATGTTTGAACTTGTGCTTGTAGATGCTGAAGTACCGTGCAAACTGTCCATTAGTAGACTACGCTGTGAACTGCTTTGCGGACTGCCCTACATATTGCATGAAGAACCACCCACCTGACTCTGAGAGCCACTGCTCACTGATGGACCTAACATTGTAATCGATGTGCCTCCTGATCCTTGACCACTGGATCCCTGTGATTGACTCAGCTACTCTTGAGGGTTTGGTGACTTTGGATACCACTCCCGTGACCTCTTGAAAGCTCTCTCCTCCTCGAACTTCACATCCCGCCTGACAACCACTTTCCTCTGCGCAAGAATATAAATCCGATAAGCTTTCGAGGTCTCGCTATAACCCACAAAGATGCCCTTGTCTACAGTGGGCTCTAGCTTGGTCATGTTCTCCTTGGGGACATAGGAATATGTAAGGCACCCAAAGATACGAAAGTGCCCAACATCAGGCTTCTTCCCAGAAAAGCCTCCTCCAGAGTCACATTCCCCAAGGCACGATGTGGACTCCTGTTTTGCAAGTACACAGCAGTGTTGCAAGCCTCTGCCCACAAAAATAAAGGTAACCCCTGATCATGAAGCATGGCTTTGGCAACCCCTACAATGGATCTGTTCTTCCTCTCTGCAACCCCATTCTGCTGGGGATAGTAAGGAACTGTGAACTCCCTTCTAATGCCTGCCTCAGCACAAAAATCAACAAACTCACCAAGGGTATACTCCCCTCCATTGTTCGACCTAAGGGCTTTGATATTCCTACCTGTCTAGGTCTCCGCAAGAGCTTTGAACTCTTGAAACCGCTTGAAGACCTCACTCTTGGTCTTCAAAAAATAAATCTAGGTTTTCTTGGAGTGGTCATTAATGAATAAAACATAATATTCATAGCCACTCAATGATACATGAGACATCCAACCACTCACATCGGTATGTATCAAGTCAAGGATCTCGGTGGCTCTGTTATCACTGCTGGGAAAAAGGGGATCTGGCAAACTTCCCCATAACACATCCTCTGCATACATCGAGGTCATCAGAATTGAAATCTGGCACACTAGTGGTTATCTCCCACAATGTACTCAAGGCCCCATGATACATGTGCCCCATCCTGCGGTGCCAAACCTCACACAACTCTGAACTGCTAGATTTGCTGTCAGTCCTGTCTCGGCTGCTGCTACTCAATGCCATCAAGGGCTGGAATGAGAACTTGTACACCTTGGCATGGCGCACACCAATCTCTCTAGCTGAAGAAGCTGGAGTTCCCCTAGGATAAATAAGCACCTGCCCTATCTTAAACAACACATCATACCCTTTATCCTCAAGTGCTGAGACGAATATCAGGTTCTTCTTCATTCCAAGCACATATAGAACATCTGACACTTTCAAGGGAGGTTTGGGTCCCCTATCAAATGTCAATGTCCCCACACCGACTGCTCTAACAATGTTGTCATCACCAAGTACTACCTCCATATCAGTATCACCCTCTAAAAGTTCTGAGAAGTACTCTCTGACTCCTGTCATGTGGCGGGTTGCGCCACTGTCAACATACCAAATGCTAGAAGATGCTCTGCTAGTAGCGGGGAATGCACACTCCCTCTGAACCTGTATGGCAGGTGATCTTGCACTAGTGGCCTCACAAGCTATGAACCCAAACTCTTGATCAAATCTCTCTGAGAAGCTCTCTATCTCTGCAGAAGCTGCCATGGGTTTTCCTTTCCCTTTCTTGTTCTTCTTCTCCAGACACACAACAACATAGTGTCCTAACTTTTGACAATTCCAACATTTGACTTTGGAATAGTCTTTCTCCTTGTTTTGCTGCTTGCCTTTACCTTTGCCTTTGCCTCCACTGTTGGAAGCTTGCTTCTTTGCTCTGCCCTTCTTGCCTCTTGCTAACAATGCCACATTGTCATCCTCCTCCACCTGTTTGGCTGCCCCAAGATGGTTCTTTTTGATCTCATTCTGAATGCGGTTTTCCCGTGCAACAATGCCATCCACGAAATTCTCCCAAGTCTTGGGAAGACCATTCAAAGCAATTCTCACCAACTCAGTGGGTGCAATGATCTCACCTATGACTGCCAACTCATCTCTCACTGGAGTGATCTTTGTGAGGTATGCTGTAGCACTGTCAATCTTAGCCATTTTAATGGCCTTCAGTTTCTTTTTTAGGACCATTTTTTTGTTTTCATTTGAGCTCTGGTAAACACTGGTCAAGGTTGTCCACATCTCATGTGCATAAGTCTTTCCTCTCACATGAGGAATGACATGGTCTTTGATTCCTTCCAGAATCAATCTTTTTGCCTTAGCATTCTTTTTGTTAAACTCAGCTGTACAGAGTCAACAGGTACTGCTACTGGGTTCTGTGTGGTATTTACCATGATGCCCCAAACTTCTGCTTCCTCAAAGATGCTCTGGATTCTCTCCTTCCATGCACTGTAGTTGTTCAGCTCATCCAACCTGTCTTCAACTCTCAAACCCAAAGACATGTTTCACTGTCCTATCAAACTAAAATTTTCAAATCTATGGTAAAGGTTTCTGTTTTTTGTGTAAAAATCAGCGTGTTGTAATTTTCACTTTGTTGTCCCAAACTGCACTTTTCAGCCAACCAAGCTATGATACCATGAAGAAATTTCAACCCCCACTCTAGTTATCAATTTTCCTTATCTCTCCATACATTTAGTTTTAAATCCAAGCGTGATAAAAATTCTAAAATCTGGAAATGACAATAATTTTTTGAAAACACAAGTTTAAAAATTTCACAATTGCTAAAATTGCAGAAATAAAACACAGCAAAATTATGACAGCCAAACACAAAAAATAACACATTTATTTTTGGTCAATGTGACCCTGGAAAAACCCCCTACAACTCTTACGGAAAACCAGTTTGAGAGCTCTTCTTTATTTCTGAAAATGCTTTTACAGAGACTGAAATACACAATAAAAATTCCAGCAACCACAAATTACAACTTATCTTGATTTCCGTGCTTGAACTCCACCTCGAAAATCGTGCCAATCAACAAACAACCATAATAGAAATTTTTACAGCGATAAAACAACATTAAATGTTGTACGGCCAGCCTCAAAAAGACGTACCCAGAACTTGTTGCCCCTCTTCCTCGATTTCTATGCCTTTCTCCTACTATGCAATTTTTCCTTGGGATGCGTGCCAATAAATGCTGCTGCCCAAATTCGCTGAAATGTCTTTTTGTTGCTCTCCTTCACTTCCTCACTGCTCAAAAATTTTCTCTTTGCTCTCTCTTCTCTTTCTCTCAAATGCTCATGAAAGAATGAATGATCTTTTCCTCTTCTCTTCTCTTTTTATTCTCTAAATGATTTTTTGGGTTACCCTAAGATCTAATGGCTGAGATTTATTTTGATCTAGGGATGAGAATAAATGTGCATTTAATTCTCACTTTTTGTTTTTTAACTCACCCACTTAAATAAAGACCCTCTTAGCCTTTTATTTCCATATGCACTTTTCACTTTCTAATTCTTCATTGAGTTTAATAAAGTCACCTTTAATTTAGAATTTAACTTTACCACTTATAAGGTCACTTTTAAATTAGAATGTAACTTTACCACTTATAAAGTCACTTTTAAATTAAATTGACTTTACCACTTATAAAAGTCACTTTAGGAGAAAAATACAAATAAATTTGAACACTTTTCCCTAGGCCAAAGATCAAAGCCTTAGGGAACCACTTGTCCTCTGGTACCCAAATTTTAACAATGACTATATTTTCTGAAAACACAAATTTAGAGATTTCACAACTGCTGAAATTGCAGAAATAAAACACAGCAAAATTATGATAGCCACACAAAAAATAACATAGTGATTTTGGTTAATGTGACTTTGGAAAAACCCCCCTACAACTCTTGGGGAAAACCAGTTTGAGAGCTCTTCTTTATTTTTCAAAATGCTTTTATAGACACTGAAATACGCAGTAAAAATTTCAGCAACCACAAATTACAACTTATCTCGATTTCTGTGCTTGAACTCTGCCTCGAAAATCGTGCCAATCAGTGAACTGCCAAAACAATTTTTTTTTCCAGCAATAAAACAACATTAAATGCTGTATGATCTACCTCGAAAATCATGCCCGAAATTTGCTGTATAGACTACAGATTTCAGCAGTACGATAGCCTCGAAAATCGTGTCCAAAACTTGCCTCGAAATTCGTGCCCTTGTTGCAGTCCCTCTTCCTTGATTTCTGTGCCTTTCTCTTCTACTGTACGGTTTTGCCTTGGGATGTGTGCCAATAAATGCTGCTGCTCAGAGTCGCTGAAATGCCTTCTTGGTGCTCTCATTCACTTCCTCATTGCTCAGAAATTTTCTCCTTGTTGTCTCTTCTCTTTCTCTCAAATGCTCATGAAAGAATGAATTGATCTTTTTCTCTTCTCTTCTCCTTTTACTCTTTAAATAACCTTTTGGGTTACCCTAAGATCTAATGGCTGAGATTCATTTAGATCTAGGGATGAGGATAAATGTGCATTTAATTCTCACTTTCTATTTTTTAATTCACCCACTTAAATACAAACCCACTTAGCCTTTTATTTCCACAGTACCTTCTTCACTTTCTAATTCTTCATTGACTTTAATAAAGTCACCTTTAAATTAGAATGTAACTTTACCACTTATAAAGTCACTTTTAAATTAAATTGACTTTACCACCTGTAAAGTCAATTTAAGAGAAAAGTACAAATAAATTTGGACACTTTTTCCCTAGGCCAAAGATCAAAGCCTTAGGGAACCACTTGTCCTCTAGTACCCAAATTTTAACACAGAATGGGATTCGTCTTTCTGAGAATCTTGTGTTTCATGATCGCTCCAAGCATATTGATATCAGGTACCACTTTATCTGGGATATGGTACAGACGGGAGCAATAAGGCACTATCATATTGGGATTGATGAGCAGTTCACAGATATTCTTACGAAGCCCCTCGGGAAGGTCAAATTCTTAACCTTTCGTGAACGACTTGGAGTCGTGGAGAGACCCTCTTATGAGATGGATAGTGATCTTTGGGAGCTCCGGGGGGATTGGGGTACTTCTTGGAGCAATGAGTGACCATAGGGTGACTCACCCTCCCCTAGTGGTGCGTTGTGTACAGGGTGAATGGTTCACCTTCCCCTGTGCTACCCCATGGTGGCATATGCATAGGCTAAGTGGTTCATCCTCCCCTATGGCATATGAGCAGGATGAATGGTTCACTCCTCCTGCCGGCACATCCTACCCATGCAGTCCGGGACTCATGGGAAGTACCTCTAATCTGGCCAATGAGTAGGGAAATGAGGATAGAGACCATAGTACTCCCGATGGACGCATCATGTACTACCGTACTCCCTATGCTAGGATGTTGATATTGATCTGGGATTAATGGAAACTGACTACGGGTCAGTTAAGAGTGGTATGACACACATCTGGTTGTTGGACATTGACTTCGGGTCAGTGGAGAATGGTATGATACATTCTCGATCATTTCTTCTTTGTTCATGGTTCAGCAGAGCAGTGCAATGACAAGGATGGTACAAATTGTCAGACAATTTGGAAGGTGATGTTCTCCCTAGTTGAGACTCGAGAGGGAGTGTTAAATTTGGTAATTAGGGCCAAACATCACTTTGGACAACTCTCATGAGGCAACTGATATATTTCTTGGATTCCTCTTTCCGAGAGGTGTAGGATTGATCTAAAGATCATCCCATTCTGACATGTACAAATGAAGTTATGAATTTATTTTGATTATGGACAAATTGTCAAGGTCGGCCAACCATCAAAATAGCCTCCTCTAGCCTTCAACTTTGCATATAAATACAAGGTGCCGCCTCCTCATTTTGGCATCTCATCTCATTCATCTTTCTCTCTCTCATCTTGATTGGGTCTAGATTTCTAGGCCTCTCTCTCTCCACATGTGCGAAAGGAACACTGCCTTTTCTAGCTTCTGCATTGACCAGACTTGGCCGAAATTTTAGGAGGCTGACTTTGACCAATGTTGACCTTGTTTGACTTCAGTTTTGTAAGGGAGACTTTTGTTTGGGCAGACCACTATTCTGGGCACAAAAACCGAGGCAGTTTGACCCCTGCGTTGACCAGCGTTGACTGCCCTAATTCAGGTTGCTGCGTTGACTTTTGTTGACTAGATTTGACTGGTTATTTTCGGATTGTTTTGTGCTGCATTATCTTGTGGTTGGAGGCCGAGTTGACCAAGGTTGACCGAGCTGTTTTGGAGGTCAATTTCAGCCCTGTTGACCAGCGTTGACTTTCTGGTTAGGGCTTTCTGTTTCTGCGGTTTTGACTGATCAGTTTGGGCAAGTGAATATTCTAAATTGTACTCTCTCTTTGTTGAACTTCTGAAGAATTATAAGAAGAATTGATCAAGGGTTTCCCCACATTGGGGTTTGTCCCTGGCTGGTGCCATATCTTGTGTCCTCTTGTGTTGAATTGTCTTCTACTGTTATTGTTTATGTTCTATCTGCATTTTACTATCATGTTGATGTGATTGCTATATTGGATATGATATTGGGCTAATAAAGAAAATTGAAGTAAAATTGCTCTAAGCATAGAACATACCATTGTTATCCTAAAATTAACAGGATCAAAATCATGCAACAAAAATAAAGCTAGACATATAGAGGAAATCAATGAGGTGAAGAAAGAAATAAAGAATACTTATCTTTTGAGAAAAGTAGACGCTCCCCCTTGATTTTGTATCGATCCAGACAATTTGGGGGATTCCTTCAACTTATCAAAACAAATCAAGAACTTTCTATCAAAACATATTAGATCTACAAACCGTAGGAATCAAAAGAAAGATTAATCCTACAGTTAATTATAAGGGAAAAAGTCTACAAAACCTAAAAAACAATGACCTATACTTTAGATAACGGATATACAAGGGATAACATCCCTAGAGACTTAATAGAAAATCTTTGACTTCAGAATCTTCACTTTTGGTCTTCTTTGGAGGATTATCATCAGTGACAATGTTTGGATGTCTTCTTCACCCTACAGTTTAAATACACAACAATTCCTATCAACAAAACCCTACTCCTCCTATACCCTTAATCTGGCCTTGCACCCAGCCTCAGTAATTTTCCTGCTGTCTCTTTGGTGCCATAGATTCGCACAGAGGTGATTTGATGCCCAGACCAAGCCTTAGTCTCAATGTGCTGGCACAGATTGCTTAAAAAGGGGATCACAGAGTGGGCTGCTGCTGCCAAACTACATTTTGCCAACAAACAATCCTCTGCTGCTCAAACTGGGGTTCGGGAGGGTTTCCCTGTCACCGTAATTCAGCCCTTATACGAACTTCAGAAATAACCCAGTTATGACCTTCACTGCCCTAAAGAAGCACCTCAGCCAGGATCCGCTGTCAGAAAGTGACCCCCAGAAGGGATCCGCTGCCACCAATAGAGCCTCCAATGCTGCCACAGATGAGGGTGTGGCCGCAGAACTGCCTCAGAGATGAACCGCTATCACAAATGACCTCAAAGTCCTTCTGCTGTCACAGGTAAGTGCTTGAGGATGGGGCCGCTGGCTCAAAGAATAGCTTCACTGCCCACACCGTGCCAGAAGCTCTTGCTGTCAAAGAAAGTTAGCCCTCCAGACCCTACACAGCCTCAGGTGAGGGCACTTCCACAGAAGACCACATCCAAATGGGCTGCAGCTTCAGGGAGAGAGAAACATGGGTATTTTTGCTGCCACTGAGTTCCCTAGAATCACAAAAAAACACCTTCACTGCCTCGGAGATAAATACCTCATAACCCTTGCCGCCTCAGAATTTCCCCAGAATAGATGAGCGCTGCCATAGAAAGTTTGCTAAACAGAATAAAGAGAAAGGATTGTCTTGGGTGGAATCTTTCACACCGAAACCAACCAAAGAAAAAGGGGTCTTAAAACCCTCAGGAGCATCAGCTCACAATTCAGAAAGATCAACAATCCATGATGACGAGAATGAACTTCCTCCTCTTATATAGTTTGTCTTGGGGATTTCTTTCCCTCCTAAATTCAAATTTAAGTTAATTTTCAATTTCCCTCCAAAACCACCTTTTAATTTTTAATTATCTAATATTACTTTATAAAATGGCTTTTCCACCTAAGTAACATTAAATAATAACCCCCCTTATAAATTAGACAATGGCCCATGTGAATTAGATAGGCCACTAAGTCATTCTGGGCTTCATTTCGAAAGGGACATTATACAAGGGGGTATCTTATCCACTGGTAAAGACACCCAGAAAGTGACCATGGTTCACATCATCCACGTCTCTAAATCCAAATGGGGGTGGTTGGGGTTCAACTTCAAGTTCTACATATTTAAATATACTGTTTGTTGGACACGTGATATGGATTCTCAAAGCATCCTTTCTTTACACTATTCCATAAAGAAGTCGTTTAGAGGAAGATATTTTTATGCACATGGAATTTCATTGTCATTATTCTCCCGCTTTCAGGTCATTTGGACATGACTGTTGAGAGGTTTTATCCAACAATGTTTGATTAACATCCAATATGGATTGTGATATCCAAGGTGCCTTCTACGTTCTCAGCATAAATGATGCCCTTTTGTGTATATCCAATATGGATTGTGATATCCAAGGTGTCAAGAGGTTTGGAATTTTATGGCACAAGGATTCGAACCCTTACTGCCCACAATATGCTTACAACTACACTTTCAAACAAATCTGACATATTACTATCTTTCAACTCAAGTCATTTGCCAAATCACATGATTGTCTTAGTCTCAATTACTTTCGCAGTCTTGTATTTTTTAAATATTAATATAAAAGTGTTCTGGTTCCGAAACTCTGAATGCTAAATTAGGAGAAGTAGCTACTGCAAATGCTATTACAGTTGTTTGATATTCACCTTTGTTTTCTAAGCTAAACAAAAAAATCTGAATGGTAATATTTTAAACGGGAAACTTTGTTTAGATAATTTTTATTGGTTTTTGTGGTAGGCAATAAGCAGGTTAATGATTGGTTTGCTTTCGAGCTATTTTTTTTAAACCAGCGAAATATTATCTTCTGGTGGTTAAATAAATATGTTTGTATTATGTAATGGTTGCAGCCCACGGGTGGAATTTTGTGGCTATAGTATCCCTCATCCTTCAGATAATCGGGTGAATATTCGAGTTCAAACCACAGGTAGTTTACTTTGCTCATTTCGTTTCCTTTTCCCAAGTAATATTGGTTATGTGTTGCTCCTTGATGTTGTGCATTGGTGGCTTCGTATCTTACATGGTTTCCTTAGGTTTTATGGGATATTGTTGCTGAGTACTTAATGTGATACTCTAGGGCACATGCCTTTGAAAATTGTTTTGCATCCGATGGTTGAGATTTATTGTTGAGAAGCTCTCCATTGTTATCAGAACTGGACCAATTGACCCTAGAAACCAGAACCAGACAAAAACAAGAAACAAAACTGGACAATAAAAACCGGTAAACCAAGCAATACATAAAATAATCAAATTTTGAAAATAAAATATATTCATGTGTATCCATGTGAATCCAAACCATTATACACAAATATGCAAAGTTTCTCATGTCTTTAGCAAGGGGGCATATAACCCAAAATATTAGAATAATACTATTTAGTGTTTAATGCTCATTCTTACTAGCTATTGCTATTTTTATCTTTTTAGCAGTTTCATTAGATGAAACTGATTGTTTCTATTTCCTAATAGAAACTTGATGTTTCTATTACTGTAAATATCTCTGTATTATTATTGAGCTTCATTTTGCTCATCAATTCATTCATTGGAAATCCATATGCGTGTTTCGCACTGTTTTATGGTATCAGAGCACAGGTATCTTTCGAAAATGGTTCATTTCAGAATTGCTCTTGGAATCTGAATTGTTTTTTTGGACGTCGTTGTTTAATTTGCACTTGCGTTTTTTTATTCTGACTACTCCGAGGGTTTTCTTTATACAGTGGATAGCCGCCGTTTCCATATGCGTCAACGTCTTTGGGTTCTCTGTGGTATCGTTCTACTCTTCGCATTCTTCACGACGTCTTGTTGAATCGCCATTGTATTCACTTCTTTGTATTAGCTCCAGAAAACGCGAGCGTATGGGGGCAAGGCAGATCTAGCGTATATATGCGTCTCTCTCTCTTATATCTGCGTCTGGCAATTGCCATGTCATTCCTAGCGTACTTGTAGTGAAGAATAGGCTGCGTCGGATCATTAGAACCCACAATCGACGACGTCTTTGTGCATATTCATTTACATACTGGTTTATCCAAGCAGCAAACGTTGGTCAAAGCCGTCGAAGAACAAGGAATTCGTATACTGTGCCTCGATTTTTTTTGTTGTTGTATTTTCCGTGAAACCGCTCTCGATTTTTTTTTTTTTTTTTTTTTTTTTTTTGTTCTCTTTTCCGTTGCACCAAAATCCAGCGGGTCTAGCGGGTCGATTTTTTTTCGTTGCACCAAATCTATGAGTTTTGTGACGTTTGATTCTTGATCCCCGTTGACTTTCTCGCGGGAAAGGTTGTTGGGTGTCTTGTACACGGAGGGGTGCAATAGCGGGGTCGGTTTGTTATCAACAGTTTTTTTTTTTGGGACTTGGTCATTTCTTTGTTTCGTGGTGTGTGCTTTGCAGGCGTCTCTCTCTTTAGTGGCCTTGCACCATCGATGTATTTGTGGCCTGCGACTTTCTCCAGCATTGATTGTCGGCCCGTGATAGTCAGCAAAATTTGTTTTTTTACGTAACAGCCAACCCTCTTCAGCTGTCGATTCAGCATTTTTTGGTCATCTCGATGTTAACACAACACTGTACGTGTTAAGCAAGTTTTCTGATCCATGGGTTATTTCGGTATATTTCAAATTCAAACGAAACCGAAAGACTAATTCCAGTGACTCGTCTTTTGACCAAGTTATTAGAAGTTTTCTAGGTACATTGTTTTCCGTACCTCGATTTTCGAGTCAGCAGATTTGAAATTTGTTTCCAGCACCTGTCCAAATTTTCTCCGGATCAGCCGGCATCTGCATTGAAATCCGTGCCAGACTCCTTTGCTATTTTTCGTGTCTTGAGAAACGTGCAGATGGCTTCGCTAACCAATCTGATGTTGGAAGGCAGTGAACGCTTTAATGGCACCAATCATAACATCTGGAAACAGAGAATGTTGACCATTTTTGAATATAGGCGTCTTGACCAGCTTGTTTTGGCCAAAGAGCTCCGTCCTGGTACAGCTGGTACCGATCAAGATGAGTTTGATGATCGAAATCTAGAGGCTGTTATGCTTCTCAAACTTTCTGTCAGTTATGATCAGTTACCACATATTCCTTCAGGCAAAACAATTGCTGAAATTTGGCAACATCTTAAGGAATTGCACGAGACATCGGACAAAAGCAGAGCTTTCTTTCTAAAGAATCAGCTGTTCTCCATCATGATGGATGAACATGTCTTTACAGGAACATCTTAACAGGATTAAAGACATTCGAGATTAGCTCGAAGCCATTGGTCGGATCATGGAGGAAGAAGATATGGTAGTCATCACTCTGAAAAGTCTACCGAAATCTTATGAACATTTCATAGAAACACTCAACATTACCACCACAAATGTTGATCTGAAGTTTCCAGAGTTATGCACCAAACTCCTGCAGCAGGATCGTTGGAAACAACAATTTGGTAGTAGTGCTTCATCAGTGTCCTCGGAAAATGCTTTTGCTGCCAAATATCAGTCCTCTCAGTCCTTTCAGTAGGAAGGTTCTTCTCAGCCTTTTGATCCGGCTAGGAAGAAAAGTGTGCAGTGTAATTGCTGTCATAAGTTCGGCCACATGAAGAAAGATTGCCGATAGAGGATTGCTTCTGAACAGAGGAAACAGGGAGGGCCCCATCCGACAGCAAATGTTGCAGAACATTCCGAGCAGATAGATTCTGCCTTTTACGCCTTTATGGCTAAAAGGTCTTCAGATCATGTTCCGTCTTCTGCCTGGTACATTGACTCTGGTGCATCACGCCATTTCTCTCATAGGCGTGACTGGTTTATTGACTTCTCACCTTTCAGTGATTCCGTGGTATTTGGCGGAGGTGAAAAGTACACAGTGGTTGGCAGAGGTACAGTTCAGATCTAGTCTGGTGGGCGCACACTCATCTTCCTGAATGTGTACTATGTTCCTGGTATGGAAATTAATCTGCTGTCTGTCAGCCAGATTATGAGGAACTCTCCTCAGCTTGATGTAGTGTTCAATGCGCACAAGTGCTCTATTATTGATAGGGAGACTAGTCTTACGGTTGCTGTTGGCCTAGAAGATCATGGTCTATACAGGCTTCTTGACACTGGTGATTCTCCAGAAGTGGCTCTAGTAGCTCGTGTTTCTCCCATCAGCACTCTGTGGCATCAACGATATGGGCATCTAAACATGCAGTATCTCTCTCAGCTTTCTCGGGAGGGACTTGTGTCAGGGTTACCTGATATTCAGACTCAGCAGTTGGGCGTATGCGGCGCCTGTCAAACTGGCAAGCAACATCGGTCTTCATTCAAGGATGGAGAATCTTGGCACGCATCTAAGGTACTCCAGTTAATTCATGCTGATATTTGTGGTCCTATGAATACATCTTCTATCACTGCTTGCAAATATTTTTTGCTTATTGTAGATGATTTCAGTAGAAAGATATGGGTGTATTTTCTAAAATATAAATCTGATGCATTTAGTACCTTTCAGAGGTTTAAAACCTTAGTTGAAAAAGAGTCTGGCTATAATATCATGTCTCTTAGGACAGATAACGGGGGGGAATTTTGTTCTTTTGCTTTTTCCAAATTCTGTGATACTCATGGCATCAAACGCCAGTTAACTACACCTTACACTCCTCCGCAGAACAGTGTTGTCGAACGCCGCAATTGCACGGTTGTTGAAATGGCTCGTTCCATGTTACAACACAGGAGTGTTTCGAACAAATTCTGGGCTGAAGCAGTATTTACTGCTGTTTATCTTCTTAACCCATCACCCACTCAGGTTGTTAAGGGGAAGACTCCCGAAGAGGTTTGGTCTGGCCGTAAGCCTAAGATCAGTCACCTCAAAGTATTTGGCTCAGTTGCATATGTTTGGATTCCAGCTGCTAAGCGCTCTAAGTTGGATTCCAAAAGCTAGAAACTCACGATGACAGGGTACAGTGATCATCACAAGGCCTATAGACTAATAGATATAGCCACTGGTCATCTTAGCTTCAGTTGGGATGTAGTATTTGATGAAGATAGAGGATTCTTTCAGTCTTCTCCTTCTGAGTAGTGTTCTGAGGATCAGCCTCACAGTGTTCTTCTTCCGGTAGGTCCACCTGATGGGAGGGATGATGCATTATCAGTGTTTGACAATACACTACCTGAGCTTCCTCTGGAAAATAAACCTCCTCTTGCTGCTCCTATTGTTCTTGAGCCTTCTCCACCTCCTCCTGATATTCTTCGGCCTAAATGGTGGGCTAAAACCATTGGTGATCTCCGGGATGATGAGCTCCTTGAAGGTAGAACTTCTAGACATAAGAGCAAACAACAGTCTACAGTAAATTTTGCTCTTATGGCTAACCTACACAATATTTTTGAGCCTTAAACCTATTCAGAGGCTAAGGGTACATTTGAGTGGGAAAAGGCTATGGAAGTTGAATTCCAGAGTCTTCAGAAGAATCACACGTGGACCCTTTCTGATCTTCCTGCAGGAAAAAAGCCCATCAACTGCAAATGGGTGTATAAAGTGAAATACAAAGCTGACGGAACCCTAGACAAGTATAAAACTCGTCTTGTGGCTTGAGGGTTCTCACAGAAGGAAGGCATCGACTATGAGGAGACTTTTGCTCCTACAGCCAAGATGAGTACCATATGACTTGTCCTTGCCCTAGTAGCTCAATTCAATTGGAAAGTTCATTAGATGGATGTAAAGAGTACTTTCCTAAATGGTGACTTACAGGAAGAAGTCTACATGACGCAGCCTCCAAGATTCAAGATTGCTGGTCAAGAATAGAAAGTTTGTAGATTAGCTAAAGCACTCTATGGATTGAAACAAGCTCCTCGGGCTTGGTACATGAAAATTGATCAGTACCTGACAGATCATGGTTTTCAGCGGAGCCCATCTGATGCAAACCTGTATATCAAGCATACTGGTGATGATATTTTGTTTGTGATGATATTCTATGTGGATGACCTTATCATTACTGGCAGCTCTGCACATTTGATCCATGGGATCAAACAAGACTTATGCAGCACCTTTGATATGACAGACTTGGGACTTCTTCATTACTGTCAGGGGGTTGAAGTCTGGCAGACTGAGAACAACATCTTTCTCTCTCAGTCCAAGTATGCTAAAAATCTTGTGGACAGGTTCAGAATGCAGGATTGCAAACCGGCCACGACTCTTATGGAACCAGGGCTCAAACTTTCAGCGCAGTCATCCTCGCCCCTTGTGGATGAAACTTTATTCAGGCAATTAGTGGGCAGCCTCATCTACCTTACTTCCACTAGACTTGACATCAGTTTTGTAGTGAGCTACATTTCCCGCTTCATGTCAGCTCCTAAAGCTGATCATTGGATAGCAGCAAAGCGTGTGCTACGATATGTGCGTGGCACTTCTGACTATAGACTCCTATACACTCGAAGTTCCGATCTTATACTCAGTGGTTACACAGATTCTGACTGGGCCTGTTCGGTTGATGACTGTAAATCTACAGCTGGGTATGTGTTTAGTCTAGGATCCGGTGCTGTCACCTGGACTAGTAAGAAGCAGCAGGCAGTGGCTCTCTCCTCAACAGAAGCAGAGTATCAGGGAGCAGTGAAGGCATCCTGTGAGGTAGTTTGGCTTCGACGTATGCTTACGGATATGCATGTTTCCCAGACAGGTCCTACTCCCTTGTTTTGTGATAATCAGGGAGTGCTCAAACTTGCCAAGAATCCAATCTTTGATGAACGAACAAAGCATGTGGAAACCCATTCCCACTACATTCGCCAGCTTGTTGAAGACGGATCCGTTCAGTTGCGATATGTTCCCACAACAGAGCAGCCTGCAGACATCTTCACCAAGCCTCTTTGTCCTGATAAGTTTGTAAAATTCAGAGGGTCTATTGGTGTTGTAAATAGATTGAGCAATAAGGGAGGGTATTAGAATAATACTATTTAGTGTTTAATGCTCATTCTTACTAGCTGTTGCTATTTTTATCTTTTTAGCAGTTTCATTAGATGAAACTGATTGTTTTTATTTCCTAATAGAAACTTGATGTTTCTATTACTGTAAATATGTCTGTATTATTATTGAGCTTCATTTTGCTCATCAATTCATTCATTGGAAATCCATATGCGTGTTTCGCACTGTTTTACAAAATAGCATTGGGTGCAATTGATATTTGAACCAAAATTCATCAACAAAGAGGCTCTAAATGGCCTCTAAAATGCAAAAGGAAGCATGGTACTAATTAATAACTATAGTCTAGAGTCTAGACTCAGTCTACAATCTAATCATATCAGAGAGTCTAGACTCTTTGGGAGAGGTTGGTCAATTTTTATGTTAAAATTGTAGCTCTGATAGGTGTCTCTGCATAGGTCTTGTGTCCAGGCATGCAGTAGATATCTTGAAAATTTACTTATTTCACCTCTTTTTAATTCTTCGTGAGTCCAAACTTAGGAAAAACATGATAATTAATTTAATTAGTTATTATTGGTTTTGTAACTCAAATTTCTAAATTCTTTAACTTTGGAAATTAATATTTCCGTTTGACAAAATCAAAGAAAGTGATAAGACCAGGGCTTTGATATTTTCTTTGAAGATCTCAAGGAGGAAATAGGATTATGTTTGAAATTATAAATTGCTGGAATGGGTGGGTAAAGGACACATTGTAGATCACATCAAGTGAGAGAGAAGAGGGTCAATTTGGGTGAGAAGGAAGGTCGAGTAATTAAGAGAAGATACCATCTTGTTTAGATAAAGAGGGGCAGTAGCTTGGCCATACTGAGCAACGAGAGAGGGGCTAAACCCTAGGCCATGTTTGCAGAAGAGAGGCTGAATATTGGGGCCAAGTTTCCTGCTAGAGGAGAGGCCAAACCCTGGGCTGAGATTTCTTGCTTCTGCTGTGCATAATTTTTTAGAAGCCTAGCTGTGTTAGTTGTGTGCAGATTCTAGATCTAAGTTTTTTTTAGTTTTTCAATAAAAATAAATTGCTGGGTATAAAAATTTACTGGCACGTTAATTGTTGGCTGGGCTTAGAGAAACTAACATGGTATCAGAAATTCAAATGTTACATAGGTTCAAGGTCAAGTGGGTTTGTGGTTTTTCTAGGTTTTTCAACAAACAATTATTCAAGGGTTTGATTTACCATGGCAATCAGTTTCAAGGATGAAGACATGTTAGGAGCCTCAAACTATCTTTAGTGGAAAGTTTGGATCATAGTTTCTCAAGGAGAACAAGTTTTGGAGGTTTGGTAACTCCACAGTGGTTGTGCCAGTGTCATATCCTGTTGCCCTAGTTCTCCATGAGGTGAAAGAAGTAAGGGCACAAAGGATCGTCTTGGATAGGGTGAAAGATCACTCAATTCCCCATTCGCCTAAGAAAAATACTGCTAAAGAGATGCGAGATGCATTCACCAAAATGTACTAGAGTGATAACTAGAAATGGCAGATGGTGCTGAAGGATAAGATCTACGACATTAGGATGTCCAAGGGAGAGAACATGGCCTCTTACCTTACTAGGCTTATGCACGTGAGGGATGAGATACCAACTGTATGGGAGATAATCCTTGAATCTGAACTACTACGTATAGCCTTGAATGGTTTTACAAAGTAATGGGATGTATTTGGAAACTGCATTGTGGAACGAGAGCATCTCCTATCTGGGAAAGGCTGTGGGATAATTTCACAAAGGAGCATTGAAAATTGTAGCGAGTGGAAGGTCATCTCTGGCTCATGCCTTGGCCAAAAAGACCATAAGACCTTTGACCATAGAGCGAGTTTTGGAGATGGTGAGCTTATTTCCAATTTGTGGGAATAACTTCACGAGTTCATGCATAGTGTTGGAGGATTAGTTACATGGTCCCTTCTTTAGTTTGACTATAGGATCGAGTGGTAGTTCGAGTTTTGAAAGGACGAGTTGCAAACTTCAATCATTGATTGAAGGAAGGACGAGTTATAACTCCAATGATGATTGGAGAGAGAATTAGTTCGACTTAATTTACTAGTTAATCACAACTCAAGTTCTAAATTTGTAACTTGCCTATTTTAGCATGGATCGAATCTATAAAAGAAGGATGAAGACACATGTATTTTTCATTGTTGAGTGCACAAGCTTTTGTGTGAGAGATCTCTTTGCTTGTGGAGTGCGTATTGAGGAGGCTTTTGTGTGGAAGAATTGCTCTAAGAAATAGGAGGCAATTATGCGCTAGGATTTAGGAGTTGCATCCTAAAGAATAAGAGGCCCTTTGTGCTAGGAAATAAGAGGCTTGTGCGAAAGGAAATAAGGTCAAGCAAACCATAAGGAAGCAAGAGCTGCGTCAGTGTATTTGCAGGGTGTTTCAGGCTAGTTCAGTACAAAGCAAGTTTGTTCTTAGTGAAACAAATTACCTTGTAATTGATTCAATTGCTTAATCAATAAAATGCTACAACGAAGAAGAGGGTTTTCCAAGTTGGGTTTCCCATGAAAGAGAAGCTAAGAAGCTAAGTCACATGACCCGGGGTTACAGGACACATAGGACACGAAGATTCGAGTGTTTGACACGGGCACGTTGACCCCCTGGTACAGGACACATTAATTAAAAATATATATATCTTACACAAATTCTCATTCATGATACAAATGCAAACATAGATCTAGATTCTACATTGTAAATTTAAAATTTGTAAGTTTTACAAAGTAACATTATGCATACAAATACAATTGTGACAGATCCATCAATGATCCAATAGGAGAAAGACAAGAAACTTCAAATTGCAATTTTCTCATTAAGTCATCAAATCAAAACGTGTTACATAGGTAGTAGCAAAGCCAATGGCAAATAGAAATAGCAAATACAAAACAACTACAAGCCTCAAGTTAATAGGTAGCTTATGAGTAATCACTGTCATCATCAAAATCAACATCACTGTCATCATCAAAATCAACATCACTGTCATCATCATGGTCACCACTGCTCAAAACACCAAAAGGCACCGTTCACAAACAGATCACAGTTCAATACACCAGTATTCTTGACGTGGTTAAAATCTTCAAAGAGGGAAACAGTCCACGACCTGAGCCAACGCGGCCACTTCAAGCAATTTATTAATAAAAGAATGAAAATTTACATAAGCTTCTCTCATGAATGGTTACCCTACAAATGATCCTCCATGCTCTTTAAATAGAGATCATGGACCAATCAGGTGTTAAGCCATGGATCAAGTGTCAGTAATACCGAGGAGAGAATGAATCATCAGATCACTACATATCGTGACCGTCAGATTGTAGGTTACAAAAATTACATAGTAAAGAAACACACTTTACCTAACTCTACACTAGACCAAGTTATACTTAAATGGTCCCTATGTATCGGAATATCCTAACAAGAGGATTTCATGTTGTTTTGCAAGCATTTCTTTCAGTCTTTCCTTCATACAATAAACATCATTTCTTTTCTTCCAATTAGGGTAAATTTCCCTTCTCCAAATTCATAATCAGACTTCTTCTAGTCAATAGAAGGTTGGTTTGAGAAACACTAGTGTTCTATTGCCCCAGCTCAATAGTGACAAAGAGTATATGAATTATATCTATTTATGTATACAACATTGTCACCTCCAAGTTTGTAATAACCCTTGGTTGATGAAGTAAAGTCAGTAGCCTCAGGATTTGCAACATTCTTACTACAATATTGGTGCTCATCAAGTTTCTTATCTTCATCCTCTAAAGCTACCATAGGATTCACTGTGTATGCACTACTGTAGTAGACAATTCTTCTTTTTCTTCATCAATATATAGAAAATGGAAAAGGTCTAGGATCTATTATCCACCTTGCCTTTACCAATCCTGATCAGACAACCAGTTATCTTGGTAAACCTATCTAAACCATATCTATTTGACTCCATCACCCAATGAGCTATTGATTTCAATCCCAATCAAACCCTACATCAATACAACCTATCTAAAGATCTAGCCACAATGTAAAGGTTAGAGAGAGCCCTCTCTAGATTGAAGGGGTTAGCCTTCAATCTACAAGTTGGAGTGAAAAGTTTACCTTGGGAATTTCTTTCCTAAAACCAAGATAAAATTTCTGAGTAATAACAAATGGCATGATAAAGGTTCTAAAGAAAGAAAAATGGGGCATACTTTCACAATTATTCTCCCTAGAGGTTCAAACATCGAAATCATCTATGTCTCCATAACTCCAAAAAGTCTTGGACAATCATTCCAAAGTATCTAAGACTCCCAATGGACTCCCACCTATTCATGATCATGATCATACTAGTCATTTGATTCAGGGAAGTGTTCCTCTAAACATCAAACCTTACAAATATCCTTATGTTTTTGGGAAAACTAGTGTCTTGTCAAATGACTAGCCCTCTAGGCTTGGCAGCTACCCTAGAAACAATAGTTTAAAGCAATTCAACAATTTCTTCTATGTGTAATAGATAAGAGAAAGATAATGGAACCAACTTGGAACTTCTGCTTAATCCCTTACTTTATCTCTCTCCCCCTTGACAGAGCTTGCAACTCCTCCCCGTACTTAACCTGCTTGGAGTACCATAGAAACACAACAAAAAAGGACCATCAAAGCACCTTGATCTATTAAAACATAAACATTACAAAATCAGATATATAATGGACAAATGATAGCATTCACAAATGATAACATTCACAATTACATAATCATATGGAAGAAAACTTGAATAACTTTATTAAATAGAAGGGAGAATTACAACCCATTTGTCTGATCCAGCATCATCCTCCCAGCTTCAATCCCTCTTCATCTCATGAAATAGCAAGATCACACCAACAATACAATGCTCTTTCCTCAATTACAAACTGTCAATACTTCTTCGCAATTCACAATATTCTAGCCTCTAGATCTCTTAGATGAGGGATCCATTTATAGATGTGTGCAAGGGTGTGAGTCATCTCTAGGGTTTTGATTAGTGTCATTCCACTTGATACAATTGGTTCCACTTGAAGATTTATTAGATCTCTTACTCATCCTTGGGTGAATTCAGAGAGGCAAGCGGCATAGGAGAAGTTTCTAGAAGATTCCATGAGCAACCACCTAGCAAACTGTCTCAAACATTTGTCCATCCTCGCCCATTGCACCTTATAGAAGGCCCAAACAGTATGCATCGTACTTTGCTAGTGGAGCAGTCAGTATGGTCCAATTTAGGCCAATTCTAGATGGTTTCTCAGATGGAACTTTTGGGGAATGATGTAATTAGATGACTATGCTCTTTTAGGGTATGAAACAACTCTTTTAGGGGTTGATGAGCCCTAGTTTATCAACATACAAGTTTGTGGTTGAAGTGCCCAAATATGTCTATAACAGTTTCCCCTTAAAGCATGAAGTCGTAAATATTGATGTCGGGTGAAATGATTTATCATGAGGATCTGAGGTTTCGAATCGGAAGGTGACCTGCATAAGTCACAATACAATACATCATCATAATATAATTTTCATGATGTAGCTGAGGTAGGCATTCCCATGCTCAACTTTATAAATTTATTTCATGTACATAGACTAGGTAGTTGTCTACAGATGCAGACTGGTGATTCTTCAGATGTAGAGTCATCATCCATGGTTTGGATGACTATCTGTGCAGCGCCTTTGTACAGTTGATGTTTTTATATCCCTGAATATATCGCAGCCCGAATGGATGAAACTAGATTCAGGGTCTTCAAACTCGTTCAATATTCGCCCGATGTACAATTCAATCCATGTGAAGAGATGTTCTGGAGTTGAACATGGAAAGACATCAGCCAATAATATGAGCTATTAACAGACGTGAGAGGAATCAATGATAATGATAATGACCCTCAAGGTATTACAGTACAATTCACATGGTGTGAATATATGATCCAATATCGAACACCATGCAAAATCTTTCGGTCGAAGGCCATTGATGTCAACCTGTCGCTGGAAGTGAGAAACTTGTCATTGATGCATGCAAGCTTCAAAGCACTGAAAGGGGTGTTTCTAAGTCAACTTCTCGGATAATGAGTTGATGACAACAAGAAGTGACTCGTCATAGGAGGGCCTTAATGTATCCCACATCTACGACGTGAAACGAAGCAAATGATTTCTGGATTTGAAAACGAACTGACAACAAAAGGTTTAGGAATGGTAGTCATGAGAAAAATGAAGGTTGGAGGTATTGCAATGGATGAGGCATTAACTGGATTGTGGTTTATCAACTGAATGACTTCTCTTGAACATGTCGGCGACACTGAGATGGATTGGTAGCATTAACCCCAAAAGATGGATGGTGTGATAGACCAATGGTGAGATGACCGGCGAATGGAATAACCCAACCCAACTCAATAATGGTGATGGATTGAAAGTGTCATGTTCAAGAGCGACCTGCTACCATAAATTCTTTAGGTTTTTTTCCCTTTTTCCCCAGTCATTGCTGACCAGTACCTCTTTATTTTTGTCAAGCTTGAGGAGGATAACATATGCTTGTTCTATAATTTTCCCTTCGGGCAAACCTGTCGCTATGTTTTAATGAGTCTAGCGACAATGAAACTTGGTCTTGTCTAGAATGGACAAGTTTGTCACTATTGTTTTAAGGAGTTTAACGACAAGGATAAATCAGTCCTTTTCATGTTTAGAGAGTTTGAAAAGGGACGAAAAGAAAACTCCAGAAGTTCTTTTTCGTAAAATAATCCCTTAGGTCTGAAAAAGGATAAAATGATACCAAAAGGATGACTTTTCCGATCACTTTAACGAGCCAAAAAAGACAAGCGCTCAAAATTTTTTTTAAGATAATCCCTCGCGTCCGAAAAAGTATAAAATAATACAGAAGGGATGGCATTTTCAATCACTTTAATGAGTTGTAAAGTTCAGCGCTCGATAATCTTTTCATATTTAACGAGTCTGAAAAGGTTTTAAAGGAGACTCGATTTTGAGGAACGAGTGGTGTCTATGGTAGCAACTAGTTCCTGGTGAATTTGGAACTTGTCAAAACATGGTGAATTCTATGAAGAGGCTAGCTAATAAGACCACTCCTCATAACTGTTCCTAAAAAAGGGTAGAACAACCAAGTGAGAGCAAATAATTTGCCAAAGGGATGGAGGTGATGAGAGGTACACAACCAAGGTTCAAAAGGCTAATAAAATGGCGATCACAAAGGTCATTTAGTTGAAGATGGGTTCATTTTTTGACAATATTGAACCATGGGGGAACTATGCTTGGTGGGTTCATTTTTTTTTACAAGCTTGAACCATGGGGGAACTATGCTTGAGAGGGTTTGCATGCCCCCAGCAAGAAAAGAAAATCTCTTGTAACTAGATGGAAATCACTGCAGTGAAGCAGGACGACTTCATCTAGAATATACAAAGGTGAATGGTGTGATAGACCGGTATGACAGAGCAATCACATAACCTACAAGGAAACTTATCTTCACAACTAGGTGCATGCCCCCAAAGCTTCATTTCATTCACTAGATTACTCCTGCCTATCAGGTGGGTGGAATGAAGATTCGATTGATACCGTCGACGCAAAAGGACAATTTAGGGACGATGATTGACTTGGAGCTATGTTTGAATCGGGAAATGAAAGCCGGTCAATGGTGACAATTTTCTCTTCATGCAGGAAACAAATCACTCGGAAGAGTGTTGAAACAATAGCTTCCATGTTGTAAACATATTCATGCCCCAGAAGTGAATTGTAATCTAATGGTCCTAGGACTATCATCATGTTCAGATGAATGGTTTTCCCTCCCAAAGTGATCGGTAACTTAGGAAGGATTCCTAACGGTCGACTGGTTCCTTTGTTAAAGCCTAAAATATTCTATGTAACAGGCATAAGCGGTGGTGAACCAAGCGCTTTCCAAGCAGTTGAGGAAAGGATACTCACTAATGCACCTTCATCTATGATAGTGCCAGACATGATCATTTTACAAACTTATACTATAATCCGGAAAGGTACATAAGAAGGAAGGCGGGATCTTGCTAGTCGATTCCAATCAAGGGAAGTGACCAGACTACTTGGAGCAGGTACTTAATAGATGGGTGAATTAACCCCTTGTGTTACAAGAATTGGAAGGTTTTCCTCCTGTCTAGATGGAACAGGTGGATTGCCCCCAAGTTCGTTCGAATCTGAAGTAACAAAGAGAATTTGAACGGTATCCTTTCCACTCTCTTCGGGAAGGGTACGATTATCTAAAGGTGAAATTGGGTCAACTATCACCTCGACTTGTTGACATTGATCAAGTATAGACTCATAAGATTTACTTTTAGAGAGAGTAGTTTCGACCGACGGTTGATTTAAGTCAGTCAATTTTTCAACTAGTAAAGGACTTTGGGAGAGTTTCCTATAGCCAGATGGAAGTCATTGCGGTGAAGCAGGATGGTTATCCAACACTCTTTTGGCTTCATCCAAAAAGGGACAAAGGTGAAGGGCATGGTTCCCTTCACATAACCTACATGGAAACCTAACCTTTCTCCTTTGTCCATGAACTTTACTATCACTAGTTGAAGGTGTGTTACCAACATGATCTCCAGAAGTTGATGACACAGGATGGTGTGAACAGGGAGACCATTCTTTCAAGATCTGAGGAAAGCAAGGACAGTCTTGATGAAAATGGTGACTCGCACAAATTATGCATCTAAATTTGGCTTTGGGAAGTTTAATGTGCAGGTTTTCACCAGATGATGCATTCGAAGCAATGGTTGCTTGGTTGCCCCCTTGCTGAATTTGCTTCTTCTTCTTCTCCTTCTTAGCCACTTGGTTACTAGCATCACTAATTTCACCAAGCGAAGAGGAAGAAGGGGAGGGAGAAACAAACAAAGAAGAAGGTGAAGGTTCAACTTTAGTATCAACTGGAGGTTGGTTCGATTGCAGAGGAATCATGGCATTTGGAACTACAGAGGTTGAAAATAGCCATATTGGAAGGCCAATGGTAATTCCTGGAAGGGACAATGTAGCCATATAAGGAGCACTGATATTTCCCCAAGAGAAAAAAGGACTAGGATTCCCCTCAAAAGGGATTCCTTGATCTGTGGACTCCAGATTCATCGCCATATGTCTCAACCTAAGCTCAACTAAGGAACAAGGATGTTATTCTGATTTCAATTAATTTTAAAGACACTTTGACACAACTTTTCTTTTTCAATTTTTAAGTGTTGAGAAAAAGCTAAAGATGACTCTAGTCTCCTTCGATTTTTAATGAGCTTGAAGTGACAAGTGCTCAGATGGACCTTCTCTTTTAAAGAGTCGAAAAGGAACGAAAGTGACTACTCTGGAGAATATAGATAGAGGGATTACCAAACCAATCACAAAACTACAATATACACCTTGGTGATAATTTAAAGAGAAATTACCAAGGACTTATGTATGGCAGTCAATCTTCCCGAACGTTGTGTTCAGTGCATTGCAATCAATAAGGTGGCAGACTCGGCTTCCTATGGATAAAGGATATAAGCCTATTGTGGTCTCCCAATATATACACGACGGTACAGGGAGCACAAGTCCATGCTAGCACTTGTCGTATCAAGGAGGAGGAATCACCCAACCTTCAATGAAAATGATAGTTACTAGTTTTAATGACGCCGGACCATTTCTCTAGCCTAGACCTCTAGATGTGTTGCATTAAGTTCCAGAGCGTTGTTAGGTTCATTGAAATTTATTTTAGAGTTGATCTTGTTTAGAGTTTTCCTTTCAATGGTTCAATGTGTGATGATGATTTTGAAACTCCTAAAATGCAATCTACAATGATAAACAATCTTTGTTTATTTTGAGCAATGAAAATCCTAGCTACTAGGGAAAGAAGATTACAATTCTTTCAAACAAAGAGAAAAGAGCACACACTAGTGCATTTTCCTAAATCATTTTTTCGCACACAAACTTAAAAATGCTAAATGCAAATGCATGTATTTGTTTTCATTCTCCTTAATGTGAAAAATTCCAAAGAGGAAAACTAAATGCAGCAAAGATCTGAAATGTTTCTTTCAAAATGACATGTTCGACAATTTCTTCTTCAAAAGAAAAAGGAAGACTAAATGACACTTTTCAATTTTGAATAAAAAATTCTTTTGACACTTTGAATATAATCAAATCAAACCAAATACTTGATGAAAAGTTCAATCAAATATCCAGGGAAGGAAGAATCCACAACACTTCTCTTTTCGACAGAAAACGACAATTACGACACTTTTTGTACCAAAGTGACAGATCGATTTAAGAAACTTTTCGAAAAAGGATTGTAAATGATGAACAAATACATAAAAAACATTCACTAATCCTAATCTAATGGAGGCTGATCTATGTGATGCAAGTAGGCTTCAGTAAGGAGGCACTGTTCATAAGTAGCAAAACAACTAAACAAAACTGAAAACAAGGTCAAGAACCCCCAATTTCTAGAATGGAAAAAGGGTTTAGTCATTCATTGCACCTGGGATTCATAGAAACAAGGATGCATCACACTTATTACACTCAGGAGGTGTGATGCATACTTGGTTACAGTAACAGGCAGTGCGATGGGCCAGGGAGCGCAACTGTAGTGGGTTTTGGCTTAGATGTGCAGCTGTTTTCAATGAGTTAAGCTGAGCTATGATGAACAATAAAGAGAAAAGTATAGAAGAAGGTCTTGAGAGGTCACTGAGCTACCAAAAGGGCATCTAGATGCGCTTGTAAGTCAAATGTTTAATTCATAAACTAAACCAGAGATTGACTGAAGCAACATTCATCTACTATGCAATTGTAAAGCAAGACTAGTTCGAAGGATACATGGCCAACTTTAGGCTCTGTCTATAGTTTATAAAACAAACAATAACAACAAACAAAGATCTATTCGTTCCCCAGTGGAGTCGCTAATTTGTTTCTAGGAAAACTAGTGTCTTGTCGAACGACCAGCCCTCTAGGTTTGGCAGCTACCCTAGAAACAACAGTTTAAAGCAATTCAATGATTTCTTTTATGTGTAACAGATAAGAGAAAGATAATGGAACCAACCTGGAACTTCTGCTTAATTCCCTGCTTGATCTCTCTCCCCCTTCATAGAGCTTGCAAATCCTCCCCATACTTAACCCGCTTGGAGAGTACCTATAGAAACACAACAACAAAGAACCATCAAAGAACCTTGATCTATTACAACATAAACATTACAAAATCAGATATATAATGGACAAATGATAGCATTCACAATTGCATAATCATATGGAAGAAAACTTGAAGAACTTTATTAAATAGAAGGCAGAATTACAACCCAGTTGTCTGATCCAGCATCATCCTCCCAGCTTCAATCCCTCTTCACCTCATGAAATAGCAAGATCACGCCAACAATACAATGCTCTTTCCTCAATTACAAACTATCAACACTTCCTCGCAATTCACAATATTCCAGCCTCTAGATCTCTTAGATGAGGGATCCATTTATAGATGTGTGCAAGGGTGTGAGTCATCTGTGGGTTTTTATTAGTGTCATTCCACTTGATACAATTGGTTCCACTTGGAGATTTCTTGGATCTCTTACTCATCCCTGGGCGAATTCAGAGAGGCAAGTGGAATAGGAGAAGTTTCTA
This sequence comes from Pinus taeda, assembly GCA_000404065.3. Classification (NCBI taxonomy): domain Eukaryota; kingdom Viridiplantae; phylum Streptophyta; class Pinopsida; order Pinales; family Pinaceae; genus Pinus; species Pinus taeda. Next base: position 99,344 of record APFE030108722.1, read on the forward strand.
GAAGATTCCATGAGCAACCACCTAGAAAACTGTCTCGGACATTTGTCCATCCTCACCCATCGCACCCTATAGAAGGACCAAACAGTATGCATCACACCCTGGTAGTGTAACACTCAGTATGCATCGCACTTTGCTAGTGGAGCAGTCAATATGGTCCAATTTAGGCCAGTTCTGGATCGTTTCTTAGGTGGAACTTTTGGGGAATGATGTAATTAGATGACTATGTTCTTGTAGGGTATGAAACAACTCTTTTAGGGGTTGATGAGCCCTATTTTATTGACATACAAGTTTGGGGTTGAAATGCCCAAATATGTCTATAATACCCTATGCCCAAAAGATATGAATTGAATGTATGGTTGCAGAAATGTTGGAGGCTGGTATAATTCAACCTAGTCAAAGTTCTTTCTTTGCACAAGAAGGATAGATCATGGCATATGTGTCCAGATTATAGGGAGCTCAACAAGCTCACTATTAAAGATAAATTCCCCATTCCTGTCATTGATGAATTTTTGGATGGATTACATGGAGCAATTTACTTTACCAAGTTGGATCTTTGTTTAGGATATCATCAAATTATAATGAAGACTAAAGACATTCTAAAAAAAAACATTCAGAACTCATGAGGGTCATTATGAATTTTTGGTCATGCCTTTTGGCCTTACTAATGCATCTTCCACATTTCAAGGTGTTATGAATTCCATTTTCAAACCCTTCCTTAGAAAATTTGTGTTAGTATTTTTTGATGATATACTAATCTACAACAATTCTTGGAAGGATCATGTGCAACATGTTGACAAGGCGCGCAAACTATTGGAGGAGAAACAATTACATGCAAAAATCGCCAAATGTTTCTTTGGATTACAAGAGTTGGAACATTTGGGTCATATTGTATCTCCTGAGGGTGTTAAGGTAGACCCTGACAAAATTAAATCCATAAAGGAATGGAAAATCCCCACAACCATAAAGCATCTTCGAGGATTTCTTGAGTTGATAGTATTATCGCAAGTTTGTTAAGTATTATGGGAGAATAGCAGCACCTCTAACAACATTACGAAAGAAAGATGTGTTTTCTTGGACTCCATAAGCAACTAAGGCCTTTTAACATCTTAAAGAGGCAATGTGCCAAGCACCGTATTAGTTATGCCAAACTTCACAAAAACCTTTATTGTGGAATGTGATGCCTTAGGAAATGGAATTGGTGGTGTTTTAATGCAAGAAGGAAGACCCATTTCTTTTGAAATTCATCCGATCAAAGGAAAGTATTTACACAAACCTATTTATGAGAACGAAATGTTCGCAAAACTACATGCACTAAAGCAATGGATAACTTACTTAATGGGAAGACAATTCAAGGTAAAAACAAATCATCATAGCCTTAAATAATTTTTGGAACAAAGATTATTTTCAAAAGAGCGGCAAAAATGGGTCACAAAGGTGTTGGGTTATGACTTTGAAATAATCTACAAAAAGGGGAAGAAAATTTTTGTTGCAGATGCCCTCTCAAGAAAGGATGAGGATGTGGAAACATTTCTTTGTGCCATTTCTATTATCCAAAGTAATTAGATAACCGAAGAGAGGGATGAATAGAAGAATTAAGAAGAGTTGTGGATGCTCATTCAAAAGTTGCAGCAAGATCCCAGTACATTTGATACATTTAGTTGGAAAAATTATTCATTATGGTACAACTATGGCTTATATCTTTGTAAGAATTCCCAACTCAAGCAAAAGATACTTTTGGAATTGCACACCTCCCCCTTAGCAGGGAACTTAGGATTTTTAAAAAATTACTACAAGGATAAGAAGGAATTTCTTTGGGATGGCCTTAAATCTGATATTCAGATTTTGTGGCATAATGTTTGGTTTACCAAGAAAATAAAGTTGAGACAATTAAGACCCCAAGTCTATTACAACCTGTAGCCATTCCAAGTGAGTTTTGGGAGGAGGTCTCAAAGGATTTTATCACAAGTTTACCCAAGTCTGGAGGAAAGAGTGTCATCATGGTGGTAGTTGATATACTTACCAAGTATGCAAACTTTTGTGCATTATCTCATCCTTTTAAAGCCAGTATAGTTGCTACTGCATTTATGGAAATAATTTAAAAGCTACATGGAAACCCAAAAGTTATTGTAAGTGACAAAGGTCCCATTTTCAATGGAAATTTTTGGGAAAAAATATTTTCTTTTCTTGGTACTCAATTAGCTCATAGCTCATCTTATCATCCTCAATCTGATGGGAAAACTAAGATAGAAAAAAATATTTTGGAAGGATATCTTTGTTGCTTTGTATATGATAAACAAACACAATGGGTCAAGTGGTTACCTCTAGTTGAATGGTGGTATAACATTTCCTTCCATACTATAGTAAAAATGATCTCATTTATGGAATTTTATGGATATCATCCACCATAAAACACATCATATTTAAGAGAAAATTCTAAGGCTCAAATAGTGGAAGATCACGTCGAGCATCAAGAACAAGTTCTCCAACTCTTAAAGGATAACCTCACTCTGGCGCAGAATCGAATGAAACAACAGGCATATCAACATCACAGTGAAATAATTTTTGATTTAGTTGACTAGGTATTTTTATGGATACAACCATACAAATAAACGTCCCTCAAGAAGGCTAAGAAGGATAATAAATTATCACCCAATTACTATGGTCCTTACAAGGTGTTGCAAAATATTGGTATTATGAAATACAAATTGGAGTTGTCTACATCTTCCTGAGTACACCCAATTTCCATGTTTCATTCTTAAAGAAGGTTATTAGTGACAAGCCCCTAGTTCAAATAGTGTTTCCAAAACTTGACAAAGAATGAAAAATCATATTTGAGCCTAACGCAGTCATAGAAAGAAGAACCCGACAGCTACGGAATCAATTAATTTCATAGTATCTCATTAAGTGGAAGAAATTACCTGCTGAAGATTGCACATGGGAGGATGAGAATTTTCTATAGAAGCATCCAGAACTACTCAAGCATTGAGGACAACACTTTTCTGAAGGAGAGGAGCATGTTATGTCCCTATAATACTAGTGTATTCCCTTTATTATTGTTATTGTAGCCCCATGTATCTGATCCAGACTTATGCAGGAATGCAATAGAATATATATATATAAACATAAAAACAGAGATGCAACAAGAATAAAACTTCATCTCATTAATATCAAAGAACTTAAATATGCTTACATACAGAATGGAAATAAACTAGCTTGGGCAATGGTATCTTATCTCTGAGAAGAGATATGGGAGCTACATGCCTCTAAACTATGTTACAATGAGGCTCAAAAACCTATTTATTATTGAGAAACACTGGAAAACTATAAACACCCAAAATCCTAACCCTAGGAGATGAAGCACCAAAACAATGGGCCTCGTTTGGGTAAATTGGTACATTAACTTCCCGGGGTTGTAACTTTGGCATCCGGACTTCGTTTGACGTGCACAAATACCTTGTTAGAGATATCTCTCTGAGGACTACAACTTTCAAATGCAAACATGAGTCAAAAACTCATGTTTTCTTGTTCTTCCCAAAAATCATCGTATAGGGCCTCAAAACAGCTCAAAAAGCTCAAGACCCTAAAAATAGCCAAAAATAGTAAACTATGCTACAATGAAGGAAAATGAAAAACTGAAAGAGACAGTGGTGGGGATCCAAGTAGAATAGGAAAATGGCCACCAATATCCACCTAGATTAGTCCTCCCCCAATAGGAAGCAATGGTCCCCATTGCGTTGAGTGCCTCCATGAGAGGGGGAAACTTCTGCTAAACTTGGTCCTTGGTGAGCCACTTGCCTTGGTGTAGGAGTTGGCCAGCTTTGGCAACCTAATATAGTTGGATCTTCTGCTTGCGAGTGTTCTTGATATGTGTGTCCATGATCTGATTAGTTGTGGTATGTTGCATGCAGTCTGGGTTTAACTCTATTAGTGTGAGTTGTTTTGCAATGTCTGATGTGTCCAGTAATGGTGGAAAGTATGGTCGAAGGTGGCCCACATTGAACACTGGGTGCAGGCCAAGGAATGGGGGAATGTTGAGCTCAAAAGCATTGTCTCCCACAGCCTTGGTAATTGTGTAAATCCCATATAAGAGTGGTATGAGCTTCTGATGGGATTCATTAAGGAATTATTTCTGCAAATGCACCCAAACTTTATTGCCCACCTGAAACTTGTGTGGAACCTAATGTTGATCATGTCTCTGCATGTACTTGGAATTTTAATTCTCCAAGATGTTTTTACCCTTCTAGGGAATGTGTTGGATGCGTTTAATCAATCTAGTTTCTTTATCAAACTTAGACAATACATGTGTGTATTTCTTTTGTGTAGTCACATGAGGCATGGAAGCATCAATCAGACACAATGGTTGAAATCCTAGACCCACTTGAAACTGGATGCAACAAGTCCAACTATGGAGAGATCTATTATAACTATGTTACACATAGGGAAGATTCTCATCCTAGGTTCGTGTATGGTTGGAGTTGTACATGCGAGTATGTGCACAATCATCCTATTATTGACCTTTGTCTAGCCATTAGTCTCGGGATGGAATGCAGTCGACTTGGTGAACTTGGTGTCCAATAGTATCCAAAGGCTTGACCAGAATGTGCTCAGGAGCCTACTATCCAGATCTTACATAATGGTCTGCAGGATCCTAAAATGTACCCACACTCGTTCAAAGAAGAGTTTGGTAGTGTCCTCTACTATGATACTCTTCTTGCGGGCCGCCAATATAGCCATCTTAGAAAATCTATCCATGACCATAAATACACAATTATTACCATGCTTGGTAGAAGGGAGGCTAGACAGATAGTCCATGGAGATGGATTCCCAAGGTTGGATGGGAGTAGGAAGATGAGTGTACATGCCTTGCTTCTTGATGGTTGGCTTGGCAATGGCACAGGCAATGCATGATCTGATATACTTCCCAACATCCAGTGGGAGTTTTGGCCAATAAAAGCACTTTTGTAGTACAGTCACAATTTTCTCCACATAGAAAGTGTCTTGTGACCCGACTGTAGTGCGTCTCCGAAATCATCTTAGCAAGCTCACTTAAAGGAACACAAAGGTGGCCCAGGTAGCATAATAATGTATCTTGGAGGTGAAATTCAAGAACTTTCTTGCCATCTACTAGAATTTGGTATGTGGAGTCGAACTTTGGATCATTTTTGTATTGTTGTAGCCATCCAGAGGTCTCGTGGCCACAAGAGTTATGAACAATAGTCAGTGTTGCAACTGGGGGTCAACTGAGGTAGTCTACAACATGATTGGTGCTACCCTTTTCATATTTAATGTTAAAGTGGAATTGTTGCAGATATGTATACCACTTCTGATAGTGATCATTTTGCAACTTCCCTTTTGTTTGTATAAACTAAAGAGTTCGGTGATCGACGTGGATGATTGTCTCCTTCCCCAGAATGTAATGCTTCCTTTAGCAAGCCTGAACTATGGAATACATCTATTTATCATAGGTGGGGTACTTGCTAATTGTATCGAAAAGTGTCTCACAATGATAGGCCACTAAATGCCCATGTTGGGTGAGGACTCCACCAATAGCATAGTCGGAGGCATCTATTTCAATTTCAAATGGATGTTGCGGGTTTGGCAATGTGAGTACCAGTTCAAAGCAGAGGCGGTGCTTCAACTCAACAAACGCCTTTTATTGGGACTCGGGCCAAGGAAACTTTTCTTTCGCTTCACCCTTGGAAATCTTACTCAAAGGCCAAGTGATATGGGAGAATCCCAACACGAACCTCTAATAAAAATTTGCAAGGCCCAAAAAGTTGTGAAGCTCTGTTAGAGTGGTCGGGGCTGGTGTTGAGTGATAAATGGTGTCTTTTTATTCCCTATTTATCCTACATTAATTATCAATCTAGGCACGATTTTTTATCTCAAGAGTGTACTAAGTCTGAGGCAATCACTTGTTCAAGAGTAATGTTTGCAGTAAAGTGCTTACAAAATTAAATGAATGCTGGAAACAAAATCTAATTGTAATGGCAAGAAACTTAAATGCTCTGTAACTAAATCATTCACTCAGGAAACTACAACAATCATCAGTCAAGGATGCAATAATGATAACTCTTTCCCCTGTAAACTGATGTGAATGAAAATCAAGCACAGACAAGACCTCCAATATGAGAACTTAGACAATGGTAGTCAATGTTCGTTACAATTATAGGTTTTTCTATCCACACCAAAGTAAATAATGGAAATAACAATTCGATCAACGGAAAAAGAACAACAACTAAATCTATTGAAAAGGTCGAACAACAAAACTTAATCTACATAAATTAATTGAACAACAATCCTCAACTAATAAAGGAGCAACAAACCTAATTAAGTGTAAACACACAACGACTATAGAATAATTGAATCAACAATCTTATTCTAGTATACAAGACATTAACCACAGGTATAAAGGAATGGCAATTGCAGTTATACTAGAAGAGTAGTCAAATGAACAACAATCACAACTGTAAGTGAACTGTAGTTAAATGAACAGTAATCACAACTGTAAGTGAACCGTAGTTAAATGAACAGCAATCGCAATTGTAAATGACCAACAGAACCTGAATTAGACAATGCAATATTGTTTCAAAATGAACAACATGACATTTTAAGTTATGAATAATAATCTTGCTATCCAATTACGATTTGGATATAACAGAGGAATTCAATGAAAAGTTCAGAAATAGAATATTACTGAATAAAATGAATTGAGGAAATGCAAAGGAAATCAAACCACACACAACTGTAATTGTAAAATAATGATACAAGAAGCAAGTGGATCCACTAGGGCCAGGCCCTTAGCCACCAGGGAAGCACTGCTGCGTTTACTCTAGGATCAGATAATGGAACAAAAACTAAATTATATATTAATCATAAATGGCAAAGTTACAACTATTGCTCTTCAAAGAGAGTCGATGATCAAAGTTAAGATTACAATGGTAAGTTCTACAAATTGACAATAATATGCACCCCCTGGGCTACAAGTGCTATCCCTTTTTATGATGGCCAGGCGGAAGTATCAAGAATACAGATAAGTCTTGAAGCAGAGATCCCTCAGGATCAAAGGATCTTGAGGGATTCTCTATATCTTTGATCTCCATTTTAGCATTTTGTCTTCTTGCACTGATGCCGCATTTTCTCTTCCTTTTCCTAGTCCATGTGCTCCGATCTTGATCTCCTTGTCTGGATACGACATCTTGTCAAAGAGACAACAATTGCTTCTGCTTTGTCTTTTCCTCTCGAATAGTGATTTTCTATTTCCTTCACTTTCTGTATAGAAAAGGAAAATAATTAGTTATTTTGTAGCAATCACAAATCTCCTTAATTCTATCATAATTCTTTAACATATTACCATCTTAGAATGTAAAGGAGTTATGATTCAAAGGAAAAGATAAAGAACTAAATGAGAAATACATACCTTTTCCAACACTCAACACACCCCCTTGCTTACCCTTTTTCATGCCCTCATGAAAACATTGTAATTTACATGCAAGGCAGTTAGGGAATAGGCTGGAGAGGGATTTTCATGCAGTGGTCTAAAACCACGATGTGTATCTAAAACTTCAAAAATATGCCCTGTATGCCCTTCAGGCAATTCATATAGGGCCTTATACCCTGCTGCAGGATACCAGATAATTGGACTTCAAAACCTACAACCTAGCCAATATGGGCCTTCTCTCAAGACAAGGTTACTATAGGTAACCAGGCGACTAACAACTAACTTAAAGTTTTCGTAATTTAATGGCTCTCTATCCTGAACATTTCAATTGGAAGTCTTCCATCAGAGTTTAGTTGCTGCTATGGCAAGGTCTTTGATGGATAGGAAGTATTCTACCCCTTGCTGGACAACTGTTGTGTTAATGGGCCCCAATGTCAGGATCACACCCTTCTTTCTCATTAAGCTTCTATGCTTATCCCACAGTTGTAATGGATTTTTTGGCTCGCCCCTTACCCAAAGATCTAACCCGTTCTCTTGTCTCTGAAAGGTATTATGGGCTTTAAGCCACTTTATCTAGTTAACGACGAAAGACATGAATGCTTGAAGCTGGATATCACCCACAAAAGGACTAGGGTTCTCCATCGTTTCATTCTCCAACACAAAATTATGCAAATAAAACTCACATAGCAATCGCTGGACTTTCACCCCATAATGTTTACAGCAGTTTATAAAATCATCAATAGTTTTTTACTCTATAGGCACCCCTACCTTGACAACCTTAATTTTTAACTGTAAATACCTTTCCATAAAAAACAAAGCATAATTTTTGGCAGGTGCCCTACATGCTAGAACATCAGTATATAGAGAACAAAGAGTATCCATTTGACTCATAACTGTGTCTAGTCTATTGGTTACCTTTTTAACTTTTTCCTTTGCCCTCTGACATCTATCGAAGGCCTCTTCCTCTGATGCATTGATGTTTTTTACTTGCTGCTGTAACTTTTGATATTTCTCCTGAGGAACAATTTCTTTTGTGAGATTTTCTATCATCTGTTAGGCCTGTGCCAAATCCTCTTACAGTCTCACTATCCTAGGATCACTGTCCATCAAAACATTTTTGGGCTGGAGATCTACCTGGATCTCCTTATTGCGACATCTGTTTTCCTTGGTCTGTGTTTCTTTGTTATGAACTATACAGTCAGTTGTGATGCTAGAGGACAATGCCTTTGTTTGGACGTCCTTATTACAGACTGGTGTGTTTTCTGGTAGGGCCTCTGCGTTTGTAACAGCCGCACGTGATTCCTTGTGGTTCTAAATGATAATGGGTTTAGTTTGAGTTATTTTGGTCTTCATTTTATGGGGTTTCATCTGGGTGGCTGCATCCTTTGTTCCAAGGGTACTTTTTGAGATTCTCCCCATTTTTAGGACCCTTATTTGTTGTTTGAGTTTTTTTACTACATTTAGTAGCCTTTATTGTTCCTTTCGCAGCCTTTTGATTTCATTCATTTTCTTTGAAGGAATAGTTGTTTCTTTTCTTGGGCCTGGGCTTTGTTCTTCAGGGATTGTGCCCTCGCCCAGGCTTATTTCCATATTTTCTGCTTGGAACACTTCTTCAGTGTTCTCGTCCTCCTGATTAGGTTTCTCAGGGGAGGTAACCTTGGTTTGATCTGCTATTCCCAGGTGGCTTCTTCTTCTACTTCTTCTTTGTCATTCATCTCCTTTAATGCACTCTTGCTGTGAGCAGAGTGTTCCTGTGATTGTCCTGCCTCAATATCAAGGTTAAGTGGTCTGTGGGGCTGGATATACTCACCCATGTTGGCCAAAATTTGGGCCAGTTCGTCTTCTTGCAAAGGGTTTTGTAATGGGCTTCCGCTAGGTGGTTTTGCTTCCTCCCCTTCTTCCTCGCCGGAGTGCTCAGTTTCCTCTTCTGGTTCTTCTTCTACATTTTCTTCTAATTATTCTTCTTCATTTTACCCTCCTTCAAGTTGTGGGGGTTGCTCCTCCTCTGAGTCATATATCTCTAAGGGTTGGCCACTGTTTTCTTGGGGACTTCCCAACATTCCCCTGCTTCTCCCCAATCTGGCAGACTGTCTGCGTTTCTATGGTCTAATTGATGTGCTAGCAGTTCTTTTTTGTTTAGGGGCTGGTAAGGCCAATCCCCCATCTATTGAGAATACCAATTCTTCCCAAATAATCTACTGTTGAGCGAGACTATAACTGACTATTAGCTGAATTAAGCCGTGATGACTTACTACCATCTCCGTATGATGAGATTTCCTTATACTCTGAGCAACATCATGCAATAAAAAATTTAAATATGCGGGAAAATTTACAACACATTTTTGTTTTAATACGGCTAACAATTTGAGATGGCGTGGTCTTACCACATCCTTTCTCCCATCGCATGTGATGTAGCTTGGACAATTCTAGCTAATTCTGCCCATCGTTCTCACAGGGTTGCAGGCAGGACTCCTTTTCCTTTAACAATAAGGCTCTGTCCTTTGTCTCGGAAGATGGTTATGGCATCTTGAAGTCTCACCTTTTTTTGGGTCCATACTGGTCCAACAGTTGTCATTCCTGATACTTCAGCAATTGTCGCATCTATTATTGTTATTTGCCTCCCCCCCACTATGGAACAATCTTCCTACAAATTCTACAGAAATTCAATGGCCACCGTTTCATGAGACTGTTGTAGTCAGTTAAGGTAGGCAATCCATCCTGCTCTCACTAAAATTTCACGTGTAACGTCAGAGATTATTAACACCTACGGTTCGTTGCGTATTGATCTACCTCCCATTTTGTTCAAGCTTAGCACACTGTTAATTTTTACAAAGAAAAAACACAAAAATGACAATGGAACAACAAGCTGTTTAAGCTTAGCACACTGTTAATTTTTACAGAGCAAAAACACAAAAATGACGATGGAACAACAAGCTATGCATATTGGGAAATATAAATATTGTTAAACTTGCTATTCCCGAGTTCTGATGGAGTCGTAGTACCTCCAAATAAGGAGTTTACAAGTATGCCAGTGTATTATGGAGGTCACTCGTGCCCCCTTGAAATGTGATAGGTTGTCCTCGACCGACAAATAAAGGAGCAACGTGCTAGACTGCAGTCGTACAGTAAAATAAAGGAACGTCATATATATCCATGACATGATTACAAAAAGCAGCAAATTACTAAAATCGATGCTTATGATGGAAATCACGAATAGATATGCAAACGCTATGAAATGATGCGAAAAGTAGAGGAGAGGATAGTTGATGTGAGTAAAAATGCTTATACGGTCATTATCCACTTTAACTATTATGATTGATTTATAAATGATTTTTCATGTGTAAGAGGTTCGAAATGGTTATATAACATAATCTCATTCGAAATCAAGATAAAGATGTAAGAAAAGGGTTTATAATGACTATTGGGCTAATTTATTAACATAAATTAACACAAGTATTTAATTGTCAATCCGGGTTTGTAAAACTTGGAGACAAATCCACAGTATATGGACATCAGATATAATCAAGTTTAGAAGATAAAACTTGAAGATTTAAAGAAGTACATATTACAAATATAAGCCTATTTTAACAATTTCTAGTTCATTTATGTAATATATGAGGGAAGAGGCTCCTAACTTAGGAGAACCAGGTTGTCCTTCCCTACAATACTACTTTCATGAAGATAAATCTAAGAGCACTAATTAACAATGGTTTATGATGCAGAAAATGTAAAAGAAGAGGCTCCTAACTAAGGAGGTCCAGATTGTCCTTCTTCACAATCCTACTATATCACAATCACCATTGGTTCAAACCAAAAATGCAAAAATAACTTCAAATAATAAATGGAGAATGAAATTCAGTTTTAGTTCAAGATCAAATAGAAGGGGAATTTAACTTAAATTCCTGTGTGTCCCTTCATTTGTAGATTATAATTAAACCAATATTCATTCAACAATCATCACACATCTAAATACATTTGAAACAAGAACTAATCTATGAAAACTATGAAAATTGAACCAAGAAGTGCACTTAGCTTGGTGGGGGACCCTCCACCCTTGCCTTGCACACTTGAAGAAATCTCAGCTACAGCAACTTTAGTAAATCAACCAAGCATCAACAACAAATTGAAATGAGACAGGTTCTTCAAATTAGCTTCAAACTCCAAAGTGTCTCAGCATAAAACTATACAAAAGTTACATATAAATTACATTCATAAGCCATCAAAGTCTGGGCTTTAAGTAGAGGTTTTGTGAAACAAACTAATCTATAATCATATCTACTCATATCCACCTATCTAAGTTTAACTCATCCAATTCATCCCAAGGAATATGGTCAATCCCATAAAATCTCAAAACTGCCCTATTTCCTAGGAATTTTCTGGTGACTAGTCATGTTTGACCAGCCTTGACCGGGCCTAATAAAGCTTGTTATGACCAAACCAAGTGGAGTTAGCTCAGTCCTAGTTCCCAAGCTTTCCATTCATGCATCCAGCTCGAGCCCAAGTGTCCTGCAAATATGTCATCCACATAGCTATTATGGGAATTTCTGATTTAGTCCAAAATTACACTTGAAACTCAATTTTCATAAAAACTTCTAGAAATTGAAAAATTAAAATTAAACACCTGAATATGCATAAAATACATCAAAATGATATGGATGTGATGGAAAATGGATGGAAAATATAAGGATTAAGTAAGTTTCCTTAAGCAAAAATAGATCAAAACTGAGGGCCAACATCTCCCCCTTGCTGATCTTCAAGCATGTCCTCATGCTTGCTTCTTCCTTTTGACTTTTTACTTCTCTATGCTGACTGATCTGCTGATGTACCTGTGGCTCTGTCCCTTGAAGATGAAGCTTTCTCTTGAGCTACCTGTAAAAGGATATCTCTGCCTTCAACTACTTCTTCTCTTTTCTTGTAGATGACATTCTTTACCTATCAGTGGAAAAATTATGGCTTGGGCTATGTATTCTAGAGTGATGGGAACAAGAATGTCTCTGATGTGTGATGAGGTTTCACCATTAACATACAAATTCAAAAACTTTACACTATTCCTCCTCTGATGATAAAATGCCAATATATCATTCTGGATGAGCGGCTTTAGAGAAGACAACAAATAAAACTTGAATTTTGCAATACATTCTGACACAGGATTCATGTCCCTCTCAAACTAGCAATATCAACAACTTTACTTAAAGGAACCAATATCTAGTTGTCCTTACATCTCACTAAAAGAAGCAAATTTTTTTATGTCTAGGCATTCACTTTCAATTTAGCCACTGGTTTACCCATGCAATCTGCAAAATATGGGTCAAAAGAACCATAAAAATATCCCAAATAGAAATGAATTTGAGAAAAATGCCTGCGAGGAGCCTAATTAGGCTCATTCTGAAGAAAACCCAAGTTTTTTTTTTTGAAAATTTCATTTTATTTTACTCAGAAAAAGGCAACGAAAAATAGTGGCTTTCAAAAATCGAAATCCCTTTCTAGGACTGAATACAATTTTCATGATCATCATATTTGAAATCAATTTTTCTTCAAATGCTTCTCCAGTATCCTGCTTACCTCTTTTCTGATGCCCTTAACAAAGAGATGAAACCAATCCTCAAAAAAACTATGAACTTACTGCGTCCGCAAACACAAAATTTTGATATAGAAAGATTATAAAAACATAATAAACATGTTTTTATTAATCTACTTCTTATATTCTATTCTTTGTTTCATCAAAATTTAAAAACTCATTTGTCTCTAATGTAGAATTCTCTGTTGTCGTTTATCAATACTCTACTATGTTCATGCAAACCAAGATTCAATAACTAATCTTCAGCATTGTATATGATTGTGACCCTTCATCGTTCAATGACCAATATAAAACACTGCATCAACATATGACAGTTCACTGCCCAATGACCAATATAAACCACTACACTGTTTATACAATCGACATAAGATAGTCAATGTTATTTTGGCTCTGCGCACTCAAATATAAAATCAAATCTTCAAATATAACCCAAACTCTATTTTTATTGACCAATTCTTTCATGCAATCAAGCTGAAACTCCTGTCACACTATCTGATAAATAAAAATGAACAAGTGTAGTTGTAAACTTGGCTGGCTATACGTTTCAAAACTACACAAAATTCCTCATTTCATGCAATCAAAATTTATGAATAGACTCTGTTTTGAATTCCCGTGGAATATTTTTCATGCACAACTAGGTTCATTTCATTTTTCTACCGCCTACAGTTAACAAAACGTGTATCTCCAACTATGTCACAGTTTTATTAACCACTGCCTGTGCATTAAAATTTACTTATAAACACTTCGTTTTAGCTGAAGACTTGGCGATTTTTATTGAGAAGTTAAATCGATTTACCTTACGTGTTGAAGTGTCATGATTCCCTCTCCTGCGTTTCATAACATTTTCCACTGTTAAGCGTTGTTTTAGAAAACCGTTGGGTTGACTAGTGGCACAAATGGATGACAAACAGAAGTTGTGTGCTTTCATATCCTGGCGATCTTTAGAAAAATCTCAAGATTTCCTCATGAACCTCTATTGCATTTATTAAAGAGAATCAAGCTTTCGATCTTACCTTTGATCTTCACGAGATTTTTGTCAACCGCTTCCACCTTCTTCGTTTCCCGGCTCACCCTACTTATCTCTCCAATTTCTCTGCAGATTTTCTGGAATTTGTTGGGTGCTAAGTCAAATTGGCACGAGGAAATATTGGCCTGCATCAATGTTCCACGGCTACCTATTTCTCCACAATCTCTGTTGTTTTGCTGGCTGCTTATTTCTCCACGGCCTAGGCAATTTTCCACTCAGTTTTTTTTAGAGGATGATTGAAAACAATAATAATTATTCAGAATAACTCTCAGTTCATGAATAAAAATAACAATCAGTTGCTTATATGTAAACATCAAAGAACTCTCAATTCATGAATTCATTGTGCATCGTATTTTTTTCGAAAATCCTTCACTGTGCATCGTATTTTTCATAAAAACGTGCACATGGTGTATGGAAATCATGTTACACAATATATCGGTTGTTTCATGCATGGAGAGATTTTGTATTAATGAAGTACAAAAATGCAATTAAGACTCCTGTTGAATCGTTGCCAAGGATTCGTTCTTCTCACAGGGGGCAGAATTGTTTGAATGGATGCGTAGTTTAGACTTGGAGGTGGCAACGTTTTCCACTAATGACTGAGACCCAGTTTGTGACATCTCTTTAAAACAATTCTGAGCTCATTTATCCTCTGAATTCATTCAAAACTTAGCAAAATCCGGAATTGATCCTTACCTGATTCTCCTATGCAATCCATGGGATTCAACTCAGCGTTAAATCTTATCTATAACTGCCTTATTTCTCCACAATTTCCACCTTTATTTCTATGCGACCTTGCTTTTTGCGTTTTTCTTCTTAGCATTTCTCTCTGCATTTTTTATGGATCCAGCTACGTTGCCTTGCTTAGCTCTGCATCTTTCTTCTTAGCATTTTTCTCTGTGTTTTTTTATGGCTCCAGCTTCTTTTCACACAGTGAAAGGCTCAATCACTGAGATGGGTTTGCATTTTAATTGTAGAAATTAACAGTACAGAGCTTTTTAAAATGTAGTTTGACTTCTTTTTTTACCTCTCCAAGTCATCTTCTATCCTACGTACTTGTAGCTGCCATGGTTGCGTCCTCCTTGTGGCTACGTTCTCTGGATCCACGGTATACAGGCCTATCTCATCATCGTAACCATATATGCCGCCATATCCCATACTGCCATACCTTTGCATTGTGTTGAATTATTTGCATTTTATTGCATCATTTGATTTGGGATTGCGTTGCATCATTTTTTTTATTTTTTTGTTATTATTATTTTTAATTACCAAAGAATGGTCATATTTTAAAATTAAATGTTTTACCATGAAACTAACCTTTTTATTTCTTTTTGTAGGTCAAAAGAATTTGATATTTAAGCCTTTCGTTTTTTATCTTTATGCTTAAGAAAATTAGGGTTGATGTGATATGGTACATGGAATGATAGTTAAATGGTTAGGATAATGGATATGGAAATGAATATAATGAATAGGAATGGGGTTAATGTAGGAAAGGATAATGGATAGGAATTTAGTGGGGATTATAATGAATGGAATATAAATATAGGATTAGGTCTAAGATAAAGGGTGATGAGGAAAATGTAATGAATGCATTCAGGTATTAACTCAATTTTAACAAAGTCTAGAAATTTCTATAAAAATTTGAATTTACAAGAGCAAAATTGTGCACTTACTATACTTGTACTTCCCTGATAGTATTGGATGAATGTTGCTGTTCTTTAACAATATTGGATGAAGTTGTCTTGTTCGAATATCGTAGATAGATAGAAACATAGAGCTTATTTATGCTTCATGTTCTACGTTCTTCATTGATTCTGGTCCATTGATTGTTGATGTCGTTCATGTCCCTCTGCAATTGATTCATAATAACTCAGGTCCCTTCTGTCATGTACATTTTTATGTAATATATACATGTTTTTGCTAACATTTCAGGTCCCTCTACAATTGATTTCAAAAATATTCCAGGTCCCAACTGCCAACAATACAAGTTCCGTCGTCAATTCAGCAGCACAACTAAGTTTCTTTTTGCGAACCTTCCCCCCTTGCTGATGGGATGACTTGTTCCCAAGTCTTGTTTATTCTGGAGGATGATTCCTGCAAACTCAAACTGAAGAAATGGTAAAACAAAATAGAGAACTCATATTGGCCAAGCTAGTTGGTTTTCCTATATGAATTCGAGTTTGTATTGTGCCACTGTCATGAATTTTCACAACCAAACTCCTTTATTATTTTTGAAATTTTTCTATTTTTTTTTTCTTTTCTGGATGGAGGTGGGGTGTAATGGAGTATGGAAGTATGAAAAGCTTATGGAAATAGGCTATATTGAAGTCATGAGATAGTAGTAAATGGATAGACAATAGATTGTGGAGCATACAATATGGGTGATAGATGAAATCATGAACAATATGGCTTATGAAAGGCTTCTTTAGATATTTATGTGACTTGAAATGGTATAGAACTTGACTGCTTCTTCTAATGATTAACTTCATGTCTTGTTGCCTTGATCTCGATCATGTTGTAGGGTTTGTTGGTGTTGTTGGTCAACATCTAAGAGCAAGCTTTAAGAGTTTGAGTTTCATTGGATGAACTCTTCATCAAGTGAATTTTAACTTTGCTTTGACTTGAACATTTGTATTCATATTTTGGAATATGAATTTGACTTTGAAAATTACTTCATCCATGGAGTTCACTCCTTCATTCTTCCTATGACCTGCAAAAACACAGCACTTGCCTGCAATACAACATTAGATGATGGAGGAAGAGAGGTGTACAATCTCTCTTCTTCCAATAAACATGTAAACCATTACAAGCATTGCTTAGAAAACAAGTCGAAAGATGATATACAAACAAAATGCATTTATTTACCCCTTGAGGAATGGTGGCCACCCTAGACCTCCTATCGGTATTATGTTTACAAAATATTCATTTTATATCGAATTAGAGTGATTCCAAAGCCAAGTTGAAGTGAATTCATATGGCTACCTCTAGTATAAACATGTTTTCAAAATGGTTTTAAATGATATGGTAAAAATTATGAGTACCATGTTTGATAGAGCTGCTTGTTAATTTTTAACTAGACCAACAGTCACTATTGGAAGTGTAACTTCTTCGATAAAGATCGGATCAATGTGGTTCCACTTGGATATTAAAGTAAATTCATTTTTTCCTTTCCAGTAAAAACAGGTTTTAAAAATTCGTAGGCTTGATATCACAAAATTGGTGATGAACAAACCTAGGAGGCAAAGTTTTACTATATTGTTTTGAAGACATGCAGTCACTAAATGTAGCATAACGTTTTCATTTCACCTCCAAATGGGATGATTCAAATTTTTACTTAAACTAGACTTGAATATATATCTCCCATATAAACAGGTTTTGAAAATAAGATGATTTGGTATTTCAAATATGCCAATAAACAGTCAAGACCTAGAATTGTCACCATCCAGATTTTTCAACAAGCAGTTATTATTTCAAGAATAACTTTTTCATACGATACCTGATTGAAGTGATTCAAATTGATTTGGAAACTATATTCCAAGGGCTATCTTCCCTATGAATTTCAGATAAAAATGTTTCCATTAGACACCTAAAATATAGGTTGTACTAACTCTGTCGTCAACATTTCACTTGAGACCTAGTTTTGATTTTGATTACATTTTTATTTGTGATATAAATTGAAAGTTTCAAAATGGATTTCAAAACTATATTTCAAGACATATTTAAAATAAACCATGATTTCAAAATGATCCTATATGGTTACCAAAAATAGGCTTGTTCTTACTGCATTTTTCCATGTAGTCCTTTCAAATAAATATTGAAC
The DNA here is from genome assembly GCA_000404065.3 of Pinus taeda. Taxonomy (NCBI): domain Eukaryota; kingdom Viridiplantae; phylum Streptophyta; class Pinopsida; order Pinales; family Pinaceae; genus Pinus; species Pinus taeda. The sequence goes on from APFE030108722.1 coordinate 117,210, forward strand.
AATGATTTGAAGAAATAGTTTGAAACAAATTTATTATGGAAGTCTTATTGTGAATTCATTCTACTTGTTTATTTATTCTATTCTATCCTATTCTATTTTAGAAAAATATTTCATTCTCTCAAGTATAAGAGAATTTCCAATGCATCCATTTTCGTAACAAGATCATGAGTAAACTCATATCCAAATTTTAAAAATATACTTTAATGAATGTTTGGATATGAAAATTTATTTGATCATAAAGATTTGATGAGAAATAATGTTGAAGAATGGTGTAGTGTTGTAGCCTATTCTTTAACATCATTTTTTTTAGATCTTGTAGTTGAAAATGGATATGGTAGTTTTTTCTTTTTGTTGGGGGGTTTGTTTTGGGAATCTACTTTTAGGATCTCTATTTCTAGGCATAAAGTAACATAACTAAGAGAAATGTAGACTAACTAATTTTTTTTTTAGTGTTTTTGTTTATCTTCTATTTGACTTTGCTGATAATTGCCTCCCTGGCAATGGCGCCAAAATGTTGGTCTAATTTATTAACATAAATTAACACAAGTATTTAATTATCAATCCGGGTTTGTAAAACTTGGAGGCAAATCCACAGTATATGGACATCAGATATAATCAAGTTTAGAAGATAAAACTTGAAGGTTTAAAGAAGTACATATTACAAATATAAACCTATTTTAACAATTTCTAATTCATTTATGTAATATATGAGGGAAGAGGCTCTTAACTTAGGAGAACCAGGTTGTCCTTCCCTACAATACTACTTTCATGAAGATAAGTCTAAGAGCACTAATTAACAATGGTTTATGATGCAGAAGATGTAAAAGAAGAGGCTCCTAACTAAGGAGGTCCAGATTGTCCTTCTTCAAAATCCTACTATATCACAATCACCATTGCTTTAAACTGGAAATGCAGAAATAACTTCAAATAAGAAATGGAGAATGAAATTCAGTTTTAGTTCAAGATAAAATAGAAGGGGAACTTAACTTAAATTCTTGTGTGTCCCTTCATATGTAGATTAGAATTAAACCAATATTCATTCAACAATTATCACACATCTAAATACATTTGAAACAAGAACTAATATATGAAAACTATGAAAATTGAACCAAGAAGTGCACTTAGCTTGGTGTGGGGGCTCTCCACCCTTGCCTTGCACACTTGAAGAAATCTCAGCTACAGAAACTTCAGTAAATCAACCAAGCATGAAGAACAAATTGAAATGAGACAGGTTCTTCAAATTAGGTTCAAACTCCAAAGTGTCTCAGCATAAAACTATACAAAAGCTACATATAAATTACATTCATAAGCCATCAAAGTCCAGGCTTTAAATAGAGGTTTTGTGAAACAAACTAATCTATAATCATATCTACTCATATCCACCTATCTAAGTCGAACTCATCCAATTCATCCCAAGAAATATGGTCAATCCCATAAAATCTCAAAACTGCCCTATTTCCTAGGGATTTTCTGGTGACTAGTCATGTTTGACTAGCCTAGACCGGGCCTAATAAAGCTTGTTCTGACCGAATCAAGTGGAGTTAGCTCAGTCCTAGTTCCCAAGCTTTCCATTCATGCATCCAGCTCGAGCCCAAGTGTCCTGCAAATATGTCATCCACATAGCTATTACGGGAATTTCTGATTCAGTCCAAAATTACACTTGAAACTCAATTTTCATAAAAACCTCTAGAAATTGAAAAATTAAAATTAAACACCTGAATATGCATAAAATACATCAAAATGAGATGGATGTGATGGAAAATGGATGGAAAATATAAAGATTAAGTAAGTTTTGTTGGCCCTCAGTTTTGGTCTATTTTTGCTTAAGGAAACTTACTTAATCCTTATATTTTCCATCCATTTTCCATCACATCCATCTCATTTTGATTTATTTTATGCATATTCAAGTGTTTAATTTTAATTTTTCAATTTCTAGAATTTTTTATGAAAATTGAGTTTCAAGTGTAATTTTGGACTGAATCAGAAATTCCCGTAATAGCTATGTGGATGACATATTTGCAAGACACTTGGGCTCGAGCTGGATGCATGAATGGAAAGCTTGGGAACTAGGACTGAGCTAACTCCACTTGGTTCGGTTGGAACAAGCTTTATTAGGCCCGGTCAAGGCTGGTCAAACATGACTAGTCTCCAGAAAATCCTAGGAAATAGGGCAGTTTTGAGATTTTATGGGATTGACCATATTTCTTGGGATGAATTGGATGAGTATGACTTAGAAGGTGGATATGAGTAGATGTGATTATAGATTAGTTTGTTTCACAAAACCTCTATTTAAAGCCCAGACTTTGATGGCTTATGAATGTAATTTATATGTAACTTTTGTATAGTTTTATGCTGAGACACTTTGGAGTTTGAAGCTAATTTGAAAAACCTGTCTCATTTCAATTTTTTGTTCATGCTTGGTTGATTTACTGAAGTTGTTGTAGCTGAGATTTCTTCAAGTGTGCAAGGCAAGGGTGGAGGGCCCCCACACCAAGCTAAGTGCATTTCTTGGTTCAATTTTCATAGTTTTCATAGATTAGTTCTTGTTTCAAATGTATTTAGATGTGTGATGATTTTGAATGAATATTGGTTTAATTCTGATCTACATATGAAGGAACACACAAGAATTTAAGTTAAATTCCCCTTCTATTTGATCTTGAACTAAAACTAAGTTTCATTCTCCATTTCTTATTTGAAGTTGTTTCTGCATTTCTAGTTTGAAGCAATGGTGATTGTGATATAGTAGGATTGTGAAGAAGGACAATCTGGACCTCCTTAGTTAGGAGCCTCTTCTTTTATATCTTCTGCATCATAATCCATTGTTAATTAGTGCTCTTAGATTTATCTTCATGAAAGTAGTATTGTAGGAAAGGACAACCTGGTTCTCCTAAGTTAAGAGCCTCTTCCCTCATATATTACATAAATGAATTAGAAATTGTTAAAATAGGTTTATATTTGTAATATGTACTTCTTTAAATCTTCAATTTTTATCTTCTAAATTTGATTATATCTGATGTCCATATACTGTGGATTTGCCCCCAAGTTTTACAAACCTAGATTGATAATTAAATACTTGTGTTAATTTATATTAATAAATTAGCCCAACATTGAAGTCTCACCTTTTTCTGGGTCCATACTGGTCCAACAGTTGTCAGTCCTGATACTTCAGCAATTATCGCATCTATTACTGTTATTTGCCTCCCTCTCACCATGGAATGATATTCCGACAAATTCTGCAGAAATTCAATGGCCATTGTTTCGTGAGACTGCTATAGTCAGTTAAGGTAGGCAATCCATCTTGCTCTCACTAAAATTTCACGTGCAGCGTTAGAGATTATTAACACCTGCGGTTCGCTGCATATTGATCTGCCTCCCATTTTGTTCAAGCTTAGCACACTGTTAATTGTTACAAAGCAAAAACACAGAAATGACAATGGAACAACAAGTTGTTCAAGACTTAGCACACTGTTAATTTTTACAGAGCAAAAACATAGAAATGGCAATGGAACAACAAGCTGTGCATATTAGGAAATATCAATACTGTTAAACTTGTTATTCCCGTGTTCTGATGGAGTCATAGTACCTCCAAATAAGGAGTTTACACATATTCCAGTGTATTATGGAGGTCACCCATGCCCCCCTGAAATGTGATAGGTTGTCCTCGACCGACAAGTAAAGGAGCAGCGTGCTGGATTGCAGTCATACAGTAAAATAAAGGAACGACATATATATCCATGACATGATTACAAAAAGTAGCGAATTACTGAAATCGAGGCTTATGATGGAAATCACGAATAGATATGGAAACGCAATGAAATGATGCGAAAAATGGAGGAGAGGATAGCTGACGTGAGTAAAAATGCTTATGCGGTCATTATCCACTTTAACCATTATGATTGATTTATAAATGATTTTTCATGTGTAAGAGGTTCGAAATGGTTATATAACATAATCTCATTTAAAATCAAGATAAAAATATAAGAAAAGGGTTTATAACGATTATTGGTGTATGAAAAGTATGACTTCAATACCATCAGTAGAGCTCTGTTGCCCACTAGTGTCCATAACCTTGATAGAGTTGCTTGTTTCACCCTTGAAACCATAATCTTTTATGTATGCCTAGGGAAGTGCTGCATGATATCAAAATGGAGGCCATTGTGCTGGCTTGGTAACTAGATGAATCATGATGCTATTCACCAGGAAGGAGTGAAAGGTGGACAGGTCGGCTCGTGATGAGACCTCCTGTTCCAAGGACTTTTTTATTTTCTGATATGCCTATTGGATCATATCCCTGGTGTGGTGGCCATAATGGGAATGCCACTTCACTGCTTCCTTATGATCATGGTAGGCTGGCTCTTGATAAGACCCCCTATCCTTCATTTGACAAATCATGTTAGTAATCATATAGATATATATTTTTCTCTTTCTTTTTTTCTTTTCTTTTACCTAGAACTTTCCTATTTATATACAAAGAATGGCTCAACACTCCTTAAGAATAGGGATGGTGGAAGAAGTTTGAACATCTCAATAGAGGAAAATATGCCCTTATTCTTATTCAATAATAATGATCAAAGAGAATTATGAAGATTAAGAAAGAATTAACATGATAAAATAATTAATCAAATTGGTTTTAGTGAAAATAAAGACAACAAAGTGATATAAATAGTTGTGTCCTTTCCTCTTTTTTCTTATCGATACAAAGCAATTTCTCTAAAAATAACGATTTTTCTTTGGGTTTCTAATTTCAGTATCCTCTAGTTTTTGTGTTCTTGCATAAATGTATACCTGTGCCTTAAGGGGATCATAAACAGTGAACCATCATTCACAAAAAATCCTCTAAATGATGTAACACACACACATGAAAAAAACGCACTCAAAAAGTGTTATTACTTAGATGGAACAGTTGTTGTTCCTTAAGAGGGATAGCAAAAAGAACATATGCACGCAAAATCGTGCTTCCTTTAAGAGGAATAACAAACAAAAGAAAAAAAATACTTGAAACTGTTTTTCCTTTAGAGGAATAACAACTGTTTCTTAAATGGAATAGCAAATAAAGCAAGCACAAAATAAAATATTGATCCTTTGGTGGAACAGCCTAAGATCATCTAAAATCGAAACTGGTGTTCCTTCGGAAAGAAGGACAAAAATAAAAAAATGCGAAGGAGGGTTGTTCCTTTAAAAGGAACGGCAAAACAATCTGGTGGAAGTGTTGTTCCTTTGGAAAGGAACGACAAAAATTCAGGAATGTTGTTCTTTCAAAAAGGGACAACAAAAATGCGGAAATGTTGTTCCTTCGGAAAGGAATAACAAAATGTGAAAGTGTTGTTCCTTTGGAGAGGAACAACAAAAATGCAGGAATGTTGTTCCTTTGGAAAGGAACAACAAAAAACAAAAGTGTTGTTCCTTCGAAAAAGAACAACAAAAATGTGGAAATGTTGTTCCTTCGGAAGGAAACAACAAAATGCGAAAGTGCTGTTCCTTCGGAAAGGAACAACAAAAATGCGGAAATGTTGTTCCTTCAGAAAGGAACAACAAAAAAATGAAAGTGTTGTTCCTTTGGAAAGGAACATCAAAAATGCGGAAATGTTGTTCCTTTATGCGAAAGTGTGTTCCTTCGAAAAGGAACAACAAAAATGTGGAAATATTGTTCCTTTGGAAAGGAACAACAAAATGCGAAAGTGTTGTTCCTTTCCGAAGGAACAACAAAAATGCGGAAATGTTGTTCATTCGGAAAGGAACAACAAAAATGTGAAATTGTTGTGCCTTTGGAAAGGAACAACAAAATGCGAAAGTGTTGTTCCTTCGGAAATGAACAACAAATATGCGAAAATGATCTTCCTTTGGAAAGGAACAAAAAAATGTGAAAATGTTGTTCCTTCGAAAAGGAACAAAAAAAACCCCGGATGCGGGTGATTGGACGGGTGTCATAGCGAGGCCACATGCTAGCCATGTGCCTCCTCGTGCCTGAGGCAAGCCTTCATAACTACCCTCGCCGCCATGGAATGTTGGTCCAGAGCGAGCCTGAAAACTGCATTCAATGCGACGTTGGATGAAAGGGAGAAACTGCAAACTGCAGTTATGGTGAACAGATTCCAAGGGGAGGAAGGTTTTGTTAAAATGGGTGTTGATCTGGGCCACGGGGATCATAATGTTGTATGTTGGTTCATTCTCCAGGATACAGCTCCAGACGGGAGGCATTTGCGTTCAGTTGAGGGGCATCTGCGTTGTGAAGGTTGTCTACATCAAGGTGGGTGGCATCTGCGTTCAGTTGAATGGCGTCTGCGTTCAGGTGAGGGGTATCTGTGTCTCAAGTCAGCAAATTTGGCTGGGGGCAGTCTCCAACCTTGCTTCAGCTCTGCTCCTGCAATTATACAAGGTCCTGCTGCTCCTGCAAAGATGGTTCGAAGGATAGGTCCTGCTCGAGGAAGGTCGTCTCGTCCTCCATCCTCAAGGCCTCGCCTTCCTTGCTGTCGTTGTCGCTACCACGGAGGGGTTCAGGCCACCCCCATCCAAGCTAGCCAATTTATGGATGCGGGCGGTTCTAATCAGGAACCAGCCCCTGCACCTGCATTCGGCTCCGCCATCTTCACATTTGGCAGTTCGATGGACAAACCACGTATTAATGCACATGTCTCGGTTTTGTTCATCGAGGAGCCCCAGGAAGATGAAGGAGATTCAAGGAATCCGGAGAAACTCCCAGGTGGAAGCTCAGCCGAGGATGGGAAGAAACCGGAGGAGGCACCTGAGCAACAGAAGGCATCGACTTCTAAGGAGGACGATGAGGACGAATGGAATGCCCTGTGAGAGAAATATGGATGGTGTAGGGTGGTCAAGGAAAAGCCGGCGGAGTAGCCCTCAGCTGGCTCAAATCCTCGTCATCCAGCTCTGCTCAGGTTCTGTCTTGGTTTATGGCTTTGTTTTTAGTTTTTCAGTTTCAAGTCCAAAGCTTCTGCTTGCTCTTGTTAATTTTGCATGGCTTGTCAGGCAAATTGTCGAGAGTCTCATGAGGCCCCTGCGTGGGCAGTACTGTTTCATTTCTGAGCCCCTGCGACGGCAATTCTGTTCTGATTTTGTGCCCTTGCATGGGACTAATCTGTCTGGTCTGGCCATTTTGGCCCTTCATGAATTGCTCAAGTCTAGTTGCGAAGCCCTTGCGAGGGCAGTGTTTTGTGCCCTGGGTAAGACGAGTCCAAAATGCCACAGCTAGCCTTGGACACACTGATATCATGTCTGTAAAGTTTCACTGTACATAATAAAATAGCGTAGTTTTACTGAGAAAAAAAAAAAGAAAAGGAACAAAAAAAATGCGAAAATGTTGTTCCTTTGGAAAGGAACAACAAAAATGTGGAAATGTTGTTCCTTCATAAAGAAACAGCAAAATGCGAAAGTGTTGTTCCTTCGGAAAGGAACAACAAAAAAAACAAAAAGAACACTGTGGATTTTCCTAGTTCAATTTCTCAAAAAACACTCCATAGAAACCTACAAACTAACAAAAAGAATGCAAAAATGCAAAAATATGTACAGAAAGTAGTTTATACAAGCAGAAAAGAAAACTTATGTATAAAATTTAAGAACAATGGAATTATTTAGTGAACCAATGCCGAGGAAGGATTATTTTCCTCAGCAATAATCCGCATATCAGAATCTTCCTAGAGCTGTTGGTAAAAGGATTCCCAAGTAAGCGATTTATGGTACAGTCACACTCGATGGCCATTTCTTTTAAAGGTATGTCCAAATCCATCAATAGTAGTCAAAGTAATGGTTCCATTTTCATGCACTTTTTGTATTTCATATGGTCTAAGCCATCGAGTCTAAATTTTTCCCGGAAAATCCTGAAACCTGGAATCCTATAGGAGTGCCCAATCTCCTTCGTGGAAGATTTTCTTTTTGATCAGGGCGTCGTGCCATTTTTCTCTCTGCTGTTGAATTAATGTAGTGTGTTGAAGAGCCGAGAGCCTAATTTCATCTATCTCATTGATTTGTTGTAATCTGTTAGTCTGGGCCTCATTTAAATTTAGACCAATCACTTGTGTTGTTCTTAATGTTTGTATTTCGAACTCTATTGGAAAGATGGGTTATTTTCCAAATACTAGCTAATATGGGGAATAACCGGTGGTGTTTCTCCATGTTGTTCGGTATGCCTACAAGGCTTCAGGTAATCTTGAGGCCCAATCATGCCTGTGCGATGCAATTTTTTTTGTAAGTATTTCCTCTATCACCTTATTCATGCTCTCTACTTAACCATTTTCCTGTGGGTGATACGGAGTGGTAATTTTGTACCGAATGTGATAATTTTTTAATGTTGCAGCGATTTTATTACCTACAAAATGCGGTCCTCCGCCCGTGATTATTTCCCTCGGGAGGCCATATCACACAAATATTTGGAACAGGAAATGAATCACAGAGTCCTTTGTAGCTCTTGGAAGTGCCTCTGCTTCAGCCCATTTGGTAACATACTTTGTTGCTACTAGAATATATGTTTTCTGATTTGATGATGGGTTGATCGAACCAACAAAATTGAGCAACCAACGCTCGAATGGTTTGATTACTAACTGTGGGTTTAAAGGCATTTCATCGGATAGTCCAAGGTGTCCTGCTCTTTGGCAACTGTCACAAGCTTGAACAAATTTCCTAGCATCTTTAAAGATTGTGGGCCAGTAATAACTTGTTTGCAAAACCTTGTGACCAGTCCTGCGATCTGCAAAATGCCCACTACACGCTCCATCATGACAAGCTTTCAGAATGTCAAATATTTTGTCTTTGTGGACACATCTTCTTATGTGTATATTTTCCCCTATATGAAATAGGTATCCCCCAATCCAAGAAAATCGGGTACTACTTTGCACAATCTATTTTCATTCATTGGGGGTTAGATGCTTTGGTAATTTGTCTACTACTAAATAATTTGCAACATCAGCATACCAGGTTGTCTTGACAGTAACAACAAACAAATTTTCATTTGGGAATTGATCTTTGACTACTGCTGCATCCGTTGGCTTCGGCATTCGTGAGAGAAAATCAGCTACAGGATTCTCTTTCCCAGGTCAATCTTTTATTGTTATGTCAAATTCCTGCAATAAAATCAACCATCTTGTTACTCCACTGTTTGTAACTGGTTTATTTGCTAAGTATTTTATGGCAGAGTGATATGTATATAAGACAACAGGATATCCAATGATATAATGCCTAAATTTATTTACAGCATGTATTACAGCTAAAAACTATTTTTCAGTTACGGTATAGTTTAGCTCAACAAGAGACAAATTCTTGCTAATATAATAGATTGCATATGGTTTTTTGTCTTCTTCCTGCCCAAGGACTGCTCCAATAGCTGTGTCTGAAGCATTCAATGAAATTTGAAATGGTAGATCCCAATTTGGGCCTTTGAGCACTGGGGCTGTTGACACAAGATTTTTCAAATCCTCAAAAGCACGTTCGCATTTATCTATCCAAATAAAATCAACATTCCCTATCAGTGCATATAGAGGTGTAGTTATTTGAGAAAAATGCTCTATGAATCTCCTACAATAACCATAAAATCCTAGAAAACTACGTACCTCTGTCTGTGTGGTAGGAATAGGTATTAACAAAATTATTTGAATTTTGGCCGAATCTACCTATATTCTAGCTGCTGAGATATAATGACCTAGGATGAGCCCTTCGATCATCATCATATAGCACTTTTCATGGCTCAAGCGAAGCCTAGTGGTGATACATCATTGCAGCATCTTTTCCAATGTGTCTAGTGTTGACTCAAAATCATCTCCATATGGCGTAAAATCATCCATATATACTTCGAGTCCTTCATTTATTAAATTTGAAAAGATGTCGAGGATGGCCCTCTGAAATGTGGCAGGGGAATTGCATAGGCCAAAGGGTAGGACTCTGTAAGCAAATGTTCCCCAAGGACAGGTAAAAGTAATTTTATCCTAGTCTTTAGGGGCAATCTGAATCTGATTGTATCCACTAAAGCCATCCAAGAAAGAAAAGAATTTATTTCCTGCTAATGTGTCTAATACCTGATCAATGAATGGAAGGGGAAAGTGGCCTTTCTAGGTTGCTTTGTTTAATTCTTTGTAATCTACACAAATCCTCCATTTTCCATGCTTCTTTGACACCACTACTAGTGGAGAGACCCACTTGCTATCAGAGATTGGATAAATAATGTTTACATCCAAAAGCTTTTGTAATTCAGCTTTCACAATATCTTTCAGGTGAGGGTTGAGTCTTTGTTGGGGTTGGCGAACGGGTATAACATCCTTTTCTGTATAAATGTGGTGCGTACACAACTAGGGATCAATTCCCTTCATGTCCGGATAATCCCATGCAAAAGCTTCCTTATATTTTCTCAGTAGTTGGACCAACTCTTCTTCTTATTCAGGAGTCAGGTTTTTGTTAATGTTCAAGGTTTTTCCTGGCTCAATATTTATAGTTTTGCTATTTGAAACAGAGGTAGTGGGTATTGATTGATCATGAGTGTGTTTGAGGGGATCTTCTTCTAGTTCATTATCAAATGTTGCCTCTATCATGTGACATCGTACATGGAATCTAAATTGGGATTGGTTAATGAATTTGTTAATAATGTCATCCTCTGTTTGGTCTTTAAAATCGAGGGCATCTTCTATGGTTAATGGGGACCTAATGTTTTCTGTGAAGTATGATACAAGTTGTTTGTTAGTTTTCATTATTGTTAAACTTGGCTGGGTTGGAGGGTATAGAGCTAGATTCTTGATATTACTCCCTCTAGTTATAGTCATACTGCCTTGTCTGCAGCCAATGTAAGCATCAACAGTCGTAAGCCAAGGTCTACTTAAGATTAAAGGGTGTCCATCGAGTTGGTTTTTGGGGTTGATTATCATAAAGTCGACAGGGTATTCCCAGGAATCTACGGATACCATTACATCGTGCAGTGTACCTTCTGGCTTAACTACCAATCGGTCAACTAGTTCCAATAAGGTGGAGGTTGGTTCCACTAATGTAATTCCAAGTTTTTGACAAGTGGTGGTTGTTAAAATATTAATTGCAGCCCCTAAATCAACTAGGGCATTTGAAAAGGTTTGTCCATTGATTTGCACCATCACTATAGGATTCCCTGGGTCTTCATTTTGACAAGTGCTTTTCTTCCTGATAATAGATCAGATAGGGTGCCAACTACTTGGATGGTTGGGTTAGTTGTTATTCTCCTCTTTAGCTTTTTTATACATAATTCTTTGATGGTTTTTGCATATATTGGGATATCTTGGATAGCTTGGAGGAGTGGGATTTTTATACACAAATTTCTTAGTTCTCCCAAAAGATCAAAGTCGAGATGTTCTATAGGGCGTGGTATGATTAGTCGTTCTGGGAATGAGGGAGAAGATGTGGTTTCTTAGTCGTGAGTTTGTTGTCTGACCACATCCTCTTCTTGTAGTGGTCGTTCTGTAGGTAACCAATTTTCAGCTTGAGCATTTTTATCTCCCTCGGTTTCTATTATGTGCCCATACCTTAATTGAAGGTCATTGCACCCCCTTACATCGGTTTCTAGTTCAGGTGTTTCGATTATTTGAACAGATTGAACAGGTCTATTATTATGGTTCAGGTTGGGTTGCGCTGGGAGTTGCGGTCTTAAGTTGGAATGGAGATTTTGTTGTAGTGTATATGGTGCTGGCAGTGTGGGTTGAGGGAGAGGGATGGTTCTAGCTAGCTGATCATCGGTCTTTGCCAGTTTTACTGCCAGGCTTGACTCTGTGAAGTGGAAGGGGACCACTGTGTTGGATATGCATTATTTTGCCAACATGGTGGGGAGAAAGGAAAGTTTGGCCAATTAGTTTGGCTTGTTTGATTTGGCCATGGTGATGAAGGAAATGGTTGTTGTGACTAGTTTGGGAAGGTGGCTGATTTTGCCACATTGTATTTTATTGTTGAGCATGATATTGTTGAGGCTAGAAAGAAGAAGATGGATCGGAAAGGGTATACCTGGTTGTCGTGGCTGCCATTGACGGTGCTGATTGAGTAGGTACACTAGTTCTAATTCTTCTTTCACTTCTTTGTACACTACTTTCAAACCCGGGAGTGAGGGGTAGTTCTCTGTGGAGTGATCTTTTGTACAAATAGTGTAGACTTGAACTGCATCCAGTGGGCACTCTTTATGGTTGTGTTTCTTTCTGCATCTAGGTTAGAATATTGCCAGATTTTGCTCTGCTTCTGCTTGTTTCTGTTTAGCTTGCATAATATCGAGTTGCGTTGTCAAATTCCCCAATATATCAATTTTGAAATTCTCTAGTAAATTCTCGATTTCTGCGCGGGTTACTCCTCCACTAGAGATCTTGTTGTCCCTTGTGAGCATGTCACGTTCTACTAGTTTTAGCCTTGCACTGCCTCTCGAACTCCCGATACATAAATCAATAATGTTAGCAAAATTTTCTTGATAGATGTCACCTTTTCCCATAATATTTAGTGTTTCAACCCATTGTTCCTTCATCCCTTTAAGTAATGTCGTTTTTAATACATTGTCAAGTAAGGGTAATGATGCATAAGAAGATCTCTGAAGATTATACTGAAAACGTTCAACATACTCTTATAGTGTCTCATTAGGTTTGGCTACCATCTGAAATATTTCATCCTTTAATTCTCTAGATCTACAATAATCCTGATATTTCTTTAGAAAAACACCTTTCATCTGATCCCAGTCGTTTATAACGCCTCCGCCTAACCCCATAAACCATCGTAAAGTTGCTCCTTTTAATGTGAAGGGAAATAATTTTAGCTTTTGGGGATCAGTGGTATAGTCATACCCCCGACATAATACATCGAACTCAAACAAAAATGCGTCTAGATCTTCCGATGTTAGGCCATGGAATGTAGGAATATGCTGGAGAGGAACAGTGTTCATAGGTGCATTAACTGCAATATCTACAATGGGATATTGCAGTGTGGAGGTTTGAGGTGTTTGCTAGTTCTGGGCCATTTGGTCAAATATGTGCCAATATCCTTCTAGGGGATTTCTAGGGAGTTATTCCTAGGCTGATTAGAAGGAGTAGGAATGGCCTTAACAACACTTCATTTGTCTGGGATGACGAGAGTTCCTTGTTGAACTAATGTCTGGGGGGATCTTAGCTCTTCAGGTTCTTCAACTTTATTCTGGATGATTTTGACAACACTTCCTTTATCTGGGCTGCTCAGTGGTTGAACTATTCCAAGAGGAGATTTTGGTTCTTCTGCTTCCCCTGTTTCTCCTCCTCCTTCGCAGAGATTACTAAGGTTCCCTTCTTGTAACAATTTTGGGCTAGAATTCTCAATTTCTTGAAAATCTTGCTCCTATGTTTAGTTGTGCACCTTAGCAAAGGCTACAGATGGTGATTTCGTGGCCCGAAGGGAGCTAGTAGGTTGTCTAGAAGCAACTTTTCTAGGACCTACTGACAACTGAGATTCTGCTTTTTTAATGATATCGTCTATAAAGGTCGATCAACCAAAGGTCACTGGTTCCTTTGATTTATCAGGTTTGGGTAGTGGTTTTGGATTCTTTTCAGGCTTTTTCTACTTAGTCATGCACACAAATCAAATACTTATTTCTACCCAAAATAATCAACAAATTTCCAGGAAGGCGGGTGGGGGAGTAGGGTTGTTACATGCTCCGTACACAGGTTCTTACCTTCCGTTTTTAAAACCCAACTCTCTCCTAGCAGGTACTTACACTACTCTCTTTTCAAAAGAAACAAATGGATACACTCTCCCCGAAAACGGCGCCAAAATTTTGAGTGATAAACGGTGTCTGTTTAACCCCTATTTATCTTACATTAATTATCAATCCAAGGAAATTTTTTTATCTCAAGAGTGTACTAAGTGTGAGGCAGTCACTTGTTCAAGAGTAACATTTGCAGTATAGTGCTTACAAAAGTAAATGAATGCTGGAAACAAAATCTAATTGTAATGGCAAGAAACTTAAATGCTCTATAACTAAATCATTCATTCAAGAAACTACAGCAATCATCAGTCAAGGATGCAGTAATGATAACTCTTTCCCCTGTAAACAGATGTGAATGAAAATCAAGCATAGACAAGACCTCCAATCTGAGAACTTAGATAGCGGTAGTCAATGTTCGTTACACTTGTAGGTTTTTCTATCCACACCAAAGTAACTACTGGAAATAACAATTCGATCAGCAAAAAAGGAACAACAACTAAATATATTGAAAAGGTCGAACAATAGAACTTAATCTACAAAAATGAATTGAGCAACAGTCTTAACTGAAATGAATTCAACAACAATCCTCAACTAATAAAGGAGAAGAAAACCTAATTAAGTGTAAACACACAACAACTATAGAGTAATTGAATCAACAATATTATTCTAGCATACAGGACATTAACCACAAGTATAAAGGAATGACAATTGCAGTTATATTGGAATAGTAGTCAAATGAACAACAATCACAACTGTAAGTGAACCATAGTTAAATGAACAACAATCGCAATTGTAAGTGAACCGTAGTTAAATGAACATCAATCGCAACTGTAAATGAATAGTAGAACCTGAATTAGACAATGCAATATTGTCTCAGAATGAACAACATGACATTTTAAGTTATGAATAATAATCTTACTATCTAATTACGATTTCGATATAACAGAGCAATTCAATGAAATGTTTAGAAACAAAATATTACTTATAAAACGAATTAAGGAAATGCAAAGGAAATCAAACCACACAGGACTGTAATTGTAAAATAATGATACAAGAAGCAAGTGGATCCACTAGGGCCGGGCCCTTAGCCATCAGGGAAGCACTAATGCATTTACTCCAGGATCAGATAATGGAACAACAACTGAATTATATATTAATCATAAATGGAAAAGTTACAGCTATCACTCTTCAAAGAGAGTTGATGATCAAAGTTAAGATTACAATGGTAAGTTCTACAAATTGACAATAATATCCACCCCCTGGGCTACCAGCGCTATCCCTTTTTATAATGGCCAAGCGGAAGTATCAAGAATACAGATAAGTCTTGAAGCAGTGATCCCTCAGGATCAAAGGATCCTGAGGGATTCGCTATATCTTTGATTCCAATTTAGCATTTTGTCTTCTTACGTTGATGTCACGTTTTCTCTTTCTTTTCCTGGTCCATGCGCTCCGATCTTGATCTCCTTGTCTTGATACAACTTCCTATCAAAGGGATAGTAATTGCTTCTGCTTTGTCTTTTCCTCCCGAATAGTGATTTTCTATTTCCTTCACTTTCTGTATAGAAAAAGCAAATAATTAGTTATTTTGTATCAATCACAAATCTCCTTAATTCTATCATAATTCTTTAACATATTACCATCTTAGAATGTAAAGGAGTTATGATTCAAAGGAAAGGATAAAGAAATAAATGGGAAATACATAACTTTTCCAACGCTCAACAGCTGGCCAATCCGGAATGACTTGGATCTTAGTCAGATCCACATGCACGCCATGCCCATCTATGATATAACCTAGATATTGGACATGGCTCCTGCCAAAGGTGCATTTCTAAGTTGGCACATAGTTTATGTTGTCGAATGTTTGCACGACCTGTCGAATGTGTTGCAAGTGTTCTTCCCAATTCTTGTTGAAGATGAGGATGTCATCCAGATAAACAACCATGAATGAGTTGGTGAAGGGGCACAAGATGTCATCCATTAGCCTCATAAAAAGTAGCAGGGACATTTTTCAACTTAAAGGGCATAACCAACCATTCAAAAATGCCTTTCTTGGATTTGAAGTTGGTCTTCCATACATCTGTGGGCTCTATTGGAACCTAGTGATAGCCAGATGATGAGGCTCATCAATAGGTAAATTATATGGACCTTAATGCCACTCTCCAACTTATTTAAATCAACTTTTCTCACATTTATTTACATGTTTTTTTATATTTTTCTTAGTGAGAAGGGTAAATATGAGATGTTATGTCATGTGGCCTAATGTGCACTAATTGAAGGATTTGGAGCAATTTTAGCTAATTTAAGTGCAAGAACTCAAAGTAGACAAGAAAGAGGGATTTTAGGAGATTGGATCTCCCTCCTTAACTCCACTCTCACTCGAAGATTCCTCCACCAGATCTCATCAGGTCGGAGTTACAAGAAACCAAGCCACCGTGGTCATTGGCAGCCAAGTCAGTGATAGTTGAAGACATGTAGATCTTGAGTTAGGAGCCAAGCCTCCCTAAATTTAAGGAATTTGTTGGTATCTTCAATTGTATAAATAAGAGGGCCTAGGATTCAAATTTTTTTGTTGTAGCTAAGAGGAATTTTCGAGCTAAGACATTGTGACTAATAACTCTTATGTATTTTTGATAATTTTAATGAAAATGAAAAGCATTCCCTTGATCCAGCACTAAGTTGACTCAGAGGGCTAAATCTCTTGGGTTAGGGCCCAACCCTAGCAGCAGAGGTTCCTTATGATAGTGAAAAAATGTTTGGAAGGATATCTTCGTTGCTTTGTATCTGATAAACAGATACAATGGGTCAAGTGGTTTCCTCCAGCTGAATGGTGGTATAACACTTCCTTCCATATTGTAGCAAATATGACCCCATTTATGGCACTTTATGGATATCATCCACCATCCATCACATCATCTTTAAAATAAAATTCTAAGGTTCAGGCAATGGAGGATCACATCGAGCATCAACAACAAGTTCTCAAACTCTTAAAAGATAACCTCACTTTGGCGCAGAATAGAATGAAAGAACATGTAGATCAACATCGCAACGAAATAAGTTTTGATGTAGGTGAATGGATATTTCTACAACTACAACCATACAAAAAAATGTCCCTTAAACAAGTTAATAAGGATAATAAATTATCGCCAAAGTACTATGGTTCGTACAAGGTGTTACAAAAGATTGGTACTATGGCATACAAAGTGGAGCTTCCTGCATCTTCCTGAGTGCACCTAGTTTTCCATGTTTCATGCTTAAATAAGGTTATAGGTGAGAATATACTAGTTCAAACAATTTTGTTGGAACTTGACAAGGAAGAAAAATCATATTGAAACTTGAAATAGTCATGGAAACAAGAACCCGACAACTACCAAATCGATTAATTTCAGAGTATCTCATCAAGTGGAAGAACTTACCCACTGAAGATTCCACATGGGAGGACGAGAATTTTATACAGAAGCATCCAGAACTACTCGAGCATTGAGGACAACACTTTTTGAAGGAGAGGGGCATGTTAGGTACCTATACTACTAGTGTAACCCCTTATTGTTATTAGTGCAACCCCCTTATTTTATTGTTGTGCCCATGTAGTTCCCATATTGTTATTATTGTGCCCCATAGAAGCCCACTATTGTTTTTGTTGTGCCTTACATTATTATTGTTATGTCGGCTCTGAATATATTATGACCCCTTAGACACCTATATATAAAAGGAGGTCTTGTCATTTGTATCATCCAAGAACTTTTCATTGGTGTAATGTAAAGGAGGTTGCCCCCACGAAGAGGCTAATTTCTAAGCTGTTGATCTTTATTTTCTATATTTTTGTGAGCTAGTTTCATAACATTCCTCTTTCTATACATGTATGCTTAGATTACATTCATAGTTAGTTGCTGAAGTGATTTTGGTTTGTTTATGCTGCAAGTATTTGGATGATTACTTAGTTTGCTTCCATTTGTGGATAGATAGATCAATGGTACAGTAGTGACAGTAAACACTTCAGAAAATCTTGTGATGGTGGAATTTGCCTCATCTCCCTTATGGGATCATGGGTTGAGGGTTCCATTCACACAGCCCAAAAACAGATTTATTGTTTGATCATTGCATAACTTAGGATTTCTTGTTGAATAGATCATTGTCTCTAAATTCCCTAGAAGTATCTGGAACTTTCATTTTGATCTCTAGAGTTTGTTAGAAGCACTTCCATTCATAAACTTAGCAATTATCTATTAATAACTCTGTTTTTCCTACATTCAACTCATCTTTTCCATGTATAAATGAAGTTGTGTATAAATGAAGAAAAGAGTGTATGTTGTTGCATGAGATTTTGATCTATAGGGAGACCTCATCTCATTTGCCTCATCCAAGACTTCTCCACCTATGCTACCAAAGTCCACCAAACCCTAATCTGAATTCTTGTTTTGTGATCAAAGTGGACACTTTCCTTTAGCAAGTCCAACCATCTTGAATCCTTAAACTAAAATTTGGGTAGTGTGCACCTCCTCTATGCCTTATTTCCCCATCAAACACCTTTCCCACACTTCATTCTACCTTTCCTACCTTCTTATAAGCTTTCATCATGTTTCCTGTAGTAAAATAGGGCATCCTGTAGTAGAACTAGGACATCCTATAATACTACAGGAAACCCTGTAGCAGCCTGTTTTAAGCCCGAATTGAGCAAAAATGGTCATATGAGCTTAGGTTAGGCCTCCAATTGGCTTCCATACCCTTGACTCCATCCCACACCTGTCTCCCCTACCAAAGAACAAATTGGTTAAATTAGCATTTGCATTCATAAAACTAAAATTAAAAAAGGCTTTATCTGCAATTTCTAAGTTAACACATGCATGCAACAGTCACAGTAGTTCTTAGGTAAAATTCCATGCTCAGTTATTCCATGTAACTAGATGTCATATACAAGTTTATGTTAGGTCTCTTTTGCAAGAAAAATGTGTAGATGCTTAACTAGATAATTCATGTCACTTTATAGCACCTTCTAATTCAGCACTTTCATTTCCTAGCGTAGGCAACATTCTCTTTTTTCATTAAGAATAATTTTCCCTTTTTCATTTGGTAGTCAAACTCCTTCTAGTCAATAGAAGACTAGTTTGAAAAACCCTAGTGGTATATTGCCCTAGATGAAAAGTGACAAGAGTAGACCATTGCATCTACTGTGTCTACAACACTATCACCTCCAAGTTTGTATGAACCCCGGGTTGATGAAGTAAAGTTGGTAGCCCCAGGAGTTGAAAAATTCTTGCTACAATACTTGTGCTCACCACCTTTTGGCATCATTTTTAGGGAGGTGTCTAAGTAGATGTGATTTATGCTTTCTTTGCTTTCTTTCCAATTCTGAAAGTAGTTCCATCCATCAAATAGTTGCAATCTTTGCTTTCTTTCCAATTTTGCAAGTAGTTACATTCAACGAATAGTTGCAAATATTTGCTTTCTTTCCATTCTGCAAGCAATTCTGGAAAAAAACCTAAAAAAAAAATAATATTAATAATAATAATAATAATAATATAACAATATAATAATAATAATAATTATTAAAAAAATAGAAAAAAATAAAAATAAAAAAAAAATAAAAAAAAAAATAATATTAATAAAAAAAACAATCCTTTCATGCCTCATAGGAGTAGAGACAACTTAGGAAAAAAATTTCCAAATACCCCCATCGCATCTAACAGCCAACCTTCCCTCTTCTTCGATGGATGTGAGCTAGAGGACCCATTAGCAAAACAACTAGAGATATTTGAAGAGCCTATTGAGGAAGAAGAAGAGACCATTCGACCAACCTACACCATCGCTGAAAATAGAAATGGGATTGAAGATAGAGAAGGAGCTGAAAATAGAGTTGACAGTGCTTTTCCAAATAGAGAAACTAATGGAGATGCTAGGATGAAAAACATAAGCTCCTCTACCCTTCCTTACCTCCATGGCTTGACCTCAGAGGAACCAGATACCTTTTGTTTGAGTTTGTTGTCATATGCAGAACTTATGATTAAACCTCTAATGACCAAAAGTTGAAATTGTTCCCATCCACCCTCAAATATGAAACCTTGCGCTGGTTCATGGGTTTACCTGGGGACAACATCACCACCTGGGCTCAGATGAAACAAGCCTTCAACAATAAGTATAGGGATTATTGCAGGTCCAAAGATACCAAAGAGGAAATTTTTAGAATGGCCTTGGGACATGATGAATCTTTGGAAGATTATGAGGAAAGGTTCCAACTCAGCTACAAAAGGGCCAAGTGCACCCTCAATCCCGAATCACTTAAGCTAGTCCTCTTAGACGGATCACAGAGATCTCCTAGAAACCCTAAACTTGTTATCGGGAGGGGACATCTATCAGTTACCCTATGATGATATCAAGACATTTTCAAAAATCGTTCTGGGGCATCCAGAAAGAAGGGTAGGGCTAGTCAAGCTTTGGCCAATTCATCCTCCTCCAACACATCCATAAAAAGTGAAATTGGGGACATGTTGGAAGAATTCAAGAGTGAAATGTTACATACCCTTACTCTGCAATAGTATCAAGAGGAATCAAGAGGAAGCAGAAAGAGCCTTAGCTATCTTCTGTCCTAGATGCACTAGAAGGAATACTAGGAATGAATGTCCATCAAATATTATAGAGATATGCTCGGTCTGTAAGGAGAACCACTCCATAGACAAGTTCCCTTCTCTACCTAGATTGAAAACTGTGTATCAAGGAACTTAAGGGGCGACTAAACAACTCTGTTATATCAATCAAAGGAGGCCTCAAGGACCTTGACCATACCAGCAAGGCATGCAAGGGGTATCTTATTCATATTACAACCCTAACCAGAATGCATCCATTCCCCCTTGGTGCACTGCTACTCATCCTTCATGGTCCACACCTTCTCCTTGGTCTTTTTCACCTCAATACCATTCCCAAACTACCAACCAACCATTTCAACCATATACTCCTCCACAACCTCAGTGTAATGCACCATCCTAGGGGTGGAGGCCCCCATACAACCAATGTCCAACCTTACTGTCTCCACCTCCATCTTAACCACAGTTCCTTCACCCTTCTCCACATAAGCAACCTGAGATGCATTCTCAACCAAATCTGAACCTAAACAATAGATAGGCACAATAGGTCTACAATTAGGAAACATCTTACCCTACCTATGCTATGGAAATTCAAGAAATCAACCTCAGGTCTAAAAGAGTGCTTCTAGATAATCAACCTCCATCTCGACCTGAGGAGCTTGAAGAGGAAAAGGAGGAGAGTTTCCCTCAAGCGAATCCACCTCCTTTTCCTGAGAGATTAATCCATCCTATCTAACACACCCCAGAATTTACTAAAATTCTGGGTGAATTGAAAAACCTGTGTGTTAAAATCCCACAACTCCAAGCTATGGTAGATGTGTACATCAATGGTATCATTGTCCCCCATACCTTGATCGATCCTAGGGCTGCCATCAATGTGATGTCTAAGGAGACTATGCTTAAACTGAATCTCCAAGGATAATTAAGAAATACCAAAATAGTCTTGCAACTTGCAGACAGGTCCATAGTAGCTCCTGAGGGAGTTGTTGAGGATGTGATGGTCTCCGTTGATTCCTAGGAATACCCTCCTGACTTCTTAGTACTCCAGCTTAAGACCAAGTTCAATGGTTATCTTCTCATTCTTGGAAGGCCATGGTTAGCCACTACTGATGCTTACATAAGTTGCAGGGCTAGGAATATGACCATTAAAAATGGACATTTGTCCGAACAATTCGTCTTATACCCTCCTTCTCAACTATCTTTGGAGCATCGCTTACCTTTATGGTTAGAAGAGGAGGAGGAAGATGGATTCTACTCTTTCCCAATCTGTGTCGTACATGCTACTATAAGAGGGGGGAAACCTGATGAAGATGAACTGATTGAGAAAATCCTCCAGAATCAGCCCCCCAACTCTATGTCTCTTGAGGAGTTAGTGAAGAAAGCTAAAGATAACCCTTGGACTAATTTTTGCCTAGCCAACTTAACTCCTACTCATGTCAAGATGAATGAATTTGGTCCAGAAAGTACATTGAAAATCGACCTGGCCTCTCTCTCTACAAATCAGGAAGAGGAGTTATGTGACATGCTAAGAAAGCATCTGGATGCCTTTTCCTGGAGTTACAAGGAGATAAGGGGAGTGCACCCTTCGCTGTGTACTCACCACATTTACATCAAGGAAGGTTGCAAGCAGTGCACCAACCTCAGAGGAGAATGAACCCAACCCTCAAGGATATAGTCAAAGAAGAACTGTAGAAGTTGTTGGATATAGGATTCATTTACCCCATCTCAGATAGTGAGTGGGCATCTCCTTTGGTTCTGGTTCCAAAGAAAAATTGGAAGTGGAGGATCTGTGTGGACTACAAAGAGCTAAACAAAGCCACAAAAAAGGACCATTTGCCTCTACCTTTCATTGACCAAGTATTAGATGGTGTGGGAGGAAAGAAGTTCATCTCTTTCCTAGATGGATTCAATGGTTACAATCAGATCCAAATCATCCCAAAGGACCAAGATAAAACCACATTGACTTGTCCTTGGGGTACCTTTTCTTATAGGTTCCTTCCTTTTGGATTATGCAATGCCCCTTCCACTTTCTAGAGGGAAGTCCTGAGCATCTTTGCAAAGCTAGTCCATGACTCTGTGGAAATTTATATGCATGATTTCAACCCCTATGGGTGTGATTTACAAGAGTCTTTCTCTAACTTGAGAAAAGTATTTAACAAATGCATTGAAATAATCTTATCCCTTAGTCCTGAGAAGTGTGAGTTCTTGATGACTACAGGGACTGGTCCAGGTTACTCAATATCTTAGGAAGGACTACAAGTGGACCCAAATAAAATCGCTATCATAAAGAGGATTCCTACTCAGAAGTAGAGGGATTTAAAAAGTTTTTTAGGTTTAGCGGGATACTATAGGAGATTCATAAAAGACTTCAACAAAGTAGCCTCACCTTTGTTTGGACTATTGGACAAGGACTCCAAATTTTCATGGTCAAAAAGCTACTAAGAAGCCCTAGAAACACTAAAGGATAATTTGACTACTGCACCGATACTCTGAGGCCCAAATTTGGCTCTTCCTTGCCACATCCATGCCAATGCCTTTGACAAAGATATAGGAGCAACTCTAGGCTAGGTAGATGACAAGTTACTGTTGCACAAAAATTGTCACTTTGACATTCTGCAATCAATGTGAGTCTATCACCACTCATACCTTCCTCCTTTGCAAGTCTTAAACCTCAGTTCTTCATATCAAGTCTTGAAAATAAGAGAAAGACCTTAAAAATCTCTAAAACTCTAGTTCCGCACTTTCTCTTAGTATTACCTGTGGTACCGCACCTATTGGTCATGTCCCCTGCGCACCTGACCGCTCTGTCTCTATGTTATGGGTGGGGACCCCTCTAAAAGTCAAAAAGGCACAAGTACATTCTTAAAAACTCACTTTGAGTCATTTATGGCAACTTCTAGAGGGAATCTTGAGGTGGAAAGTTCGCTCCTTGAGGGTTCATGCATCCCATACCTTAAGGAGCTAACCCCTTGATGTGAGGATCTTATCCCATTGAAGGAGGACTCTACCTTCAATGGTGGACCTGTAACCTCCTTCCTTTGCACTATAAAATGAAGCATTGGGCTGGTTACCAGGGAGGTTGCAAGCTGAATAGTTTTTAGGGTAAATGCTGCTGGAACTTAGTCTTCCTAATTGAGCTTTTGAGAGGAGAGATTACATACCTTTTGATCTCATTTGGAAGAGAGTGAGGCTTGTCAAAGTAGAGGAGATTCCTGTTTGGACCCTGGGAAGAGCTTGTACAACATCAAGGCACCAAAGGTTGTAAAGTTCTTCTATTTGAAAGTTAATACAATCAAGTTTATTTTTCTTAATAAGTTGTGTTTTATGGTTTATTTCATGGATTCCTTGATCACCATGATGAACATGGTTTATTATATTAGCTATGCAGGTGTTATTTTGATGTGTGCTTGTTTCTGATTGCAGGTTCTTAAAAGGAAACTCTTTCGGAGCTGTTGGAGCATGCCTGCCACAAGCTAGCGTTGGACTTAAGGTAGGGTCTAAAACACCTCTTTAGTTTTTATTAATGAATCGCAATATGTTTAGAGAAAGGTAGATTTGTTTTTCCTGCTTGTTGCTAGATATCTATTGATACTAGGGAGATCGATCTTGTTTGCAAGAACGATTTATCCGGCAAACAAATTGGCGACCATACTGGGGAACTGGATTTGGTTTTTTAATTTTCCTTTGTCTTTGACTTGAGAAACTTGATTTTTGTTTCTAGTTTTTTCTTGATGTGTGTGGGATTGGGTAGTTTTTAGGTCCTAGATTTCTATTTTTTTTTTTAGAAATTTTTAATAGGACCGCACGTTCTGTTTATATTACAGTGTGAACCTCTCTGCACTGTTACTTTACTGCACAGAGCGGTACTACATCTGGTTTTACTGGAAGCCTGTGGACCTTGTCAAAATTTTTGAAAAACCTAAAATCTTTTCATCCAGTTAAGTTTAGGTTCCATTTATTACTTTTAGTTTCTACCCAAATCTGCATATATCCTGTCAAAAGTCTCTCGTGAGTAAGTTCCATTGATGTTGCGTTTTAGATGAATTTCTAGAAGTTTTGCATGCCTGGATTAGTTTTCACTCGGTCTTTATAGTGACTTAAAGATTAGAAGCCTAAGAAACCTTAGATCACCCTGGTATATGTTGTCTTCTTGATGAGTCTGGCTGGTTTGTGAAATCTTCCCTTGGTGAGAAATAGATTTCATTTCTCTTTGCAAATCTTTGAACGAACTTGGTCATAAGTTGTGAATTTCATTCTTATAAAAGAAAACATAGCTGGGTATTTTTTGATTGATTTGTTACTCTGAATGAATTAATCCTTAGTTTACTGAATAACTAAGTAAAACATCCTCAAAAACATTTGAAGCTTTTATTTGAATTAGGTTTTTAGAAGTTTAAGATCTAAATATTAGATTTTTCATAGTTTTGAGTGTATTTTCTAGAAATTATAGTTTCTCTTTTGAAATAATTGTTTTCTGTAGTTTTGAGTGTTGAAAAGAAAAGGGATTCATTTTTGTGAGCATAATTAGTAGCTTTGTTTTGAGTTTGTGGAAAAAGACAAAAATGTTTTCTTTTAATTTACATTTTGGAGGAAAGATTTGTTTTTCAAGGAATTGCATTCTCAACTCTTCCTTTAGCTAGAGATTCATTGAAAGGAAAAACAAATTGTTTATCATCGTAGGTGCATTTTTTAGTGTTTTGTGGAGTCGAGTCTTCACACCATCAAAGTTTCATCTCCATACCTATTGACTTAAGAAACAACCAATAAAAATAACGCTTAATTAAAATTCATCTAGCAATCTTTTTATTTCTACGGCTCTTATCACCAATACAGCTTAGGCTAGTATCTTTGAGTAGGGAGTAATTAACTCTCCAAGATAGTTAAAACAAACTAGTTGTATCTCGCAATAGGAAATAAATCCAATTGTAATTGATATAATCTGGGAGGCTCCTCTTAAAGGAGTCAATCACGAGATCATGTCCGAACCTTTGAGACAATCAAGTCTATATCATTGGGAAAGATAGAAGATTTGCGCATATTAAAAACAGTAAACCTCGGATTAACCATTGTCGAGAAGCCTGGGGTCACTTGTTGGTAAATCTTGGATTAATCATGTCAAGAAGCCTTCAAGGGGATTGAGATTTACTTCTCTGCCCTTGCACGTAGATCGGATCATAGATTGTTCCCCCAGTTGTATTTGTTATTGTTGGTAACCTTAGTGACCATAATCTTAAGATTCTTTCCTAAAGTGACGGTGAAGGACGGGTCTCACTGTACCTGGAGCAAACGTCGATTAGACTCACTTGGACTCTCTCGGGGGTTCTCTTCACTTGAGACGGTTTTGTGAAGAAACTTGTGCCAGTCTGTTTTATTAAGCAAGTTGTCAGGGTAACTGTTCCAACAGCCATTTCTGTATTGAATTCCGCAACGTTGGATTTCACCACCAACTAGTGTTTTCGGTACGGAAAGTTACTGTTTGTGTGTGGTTTGAACTCTTAGATTGTTAGGCGTGTGATTCATTTGTTTGGTTCTTGAGAGACTTTAGGTGGTTTTATTGAGATTTTCTTTGTTTGCGTGTGAAGTAATTAAATATTTAATCGTGGCTGAATTACCGAGACAATCCCGTAGACTTCGGGGGCAGCCTCCTGAATATACACCAAGTCAGCTTGAAGGGCTAAGAGCTCTTGTAACACCTAGTGATAGTAGATTTGGGTCACCAGAGGCTGGAGAATCATCTTTAACTATTCACCCTGATTATCAAGTTCTAGCAACATAGTATATTTCTAAACCAATTTCATTTTCTAAAGTTATTGGTAGCATTTCTCCTACTAGTGAATCAATTGAGGAACCTGAAATTTCTGGACCTGAAACTGAACCTGCTGCTACTCCATCCTTAGGATTTTCTTCTCCAGCTTCTAGTGGTCCTGGTTCACCCTGGGTAGGAAGTGTCATTACCCAAAATCTTCCTTCTGGACTCATTTCTATTGAAGAACTTTTTAGTCCAGATGAACATATAACTCTCCTTGAAAATCAACCAACTTTAGAACTTAGGGAGTGTGAATCAATCTTCTACAGTCCCTTTAGAAGTGACGCTTGGTACGTATGAACTTTTTATAAAATCTGGGTCTTGCTTCTTCACCACCTCGTATTCCTTTTCATCCTACGCCCAGAGGTTATTATCCTCCTTCGAATATGTCAAAATGGTCATCCATGTTTTCCCAAACACCGGAAACATTTTTATATGGCGGTCCTTCTATTCCTTCTGGGTATTAGTCACTTTCTGGTACTTTTTCAGGAGCGTTTCCTCAACCCATTGAACATGGGATATCAACTGGTAATAATAGAACTCTGCCGCTGAGCGTAGAAGAAATTCTTATGATGTCTGGTGCTATTCCAAATCGCCAACCTCAAGGTAGTCAGTTACCGCCTGGAGGGCAACCTCAAGTTGGTCAGTTACCGCCTGCAAGGAAACCTCAAGGTAGTCAGTTACCGCCTAGGGGGCAACCTCAAGGTCAACCCCAGTTTCAGTACATGCCTCAAGGTCAGTACCCAACTCAAGGTTTCCAACCACCTTCTGGTCAACCATTTGTACAAGGAGATGGAAATGTACCTTTCAATTATCAGTGCTACACTCAACCTGGTTATGGTCCTCCATATGCTCAACATGTTATGGGTCCTTACCCTAGAATGAATATGGTGTGGGATCCCGAAATTCTGTCATTGCAAATATCCATAGAATTACTCCCAGCCACTTCCGAAGAGGAAAAACGTTTGTTGTACTTAGCTCAGCTAGATGAGAATCAACGTGATGCTGCATTAGCAATCGAGACTCATGCAAAATGGATAAAAGCTCAGTATGATCGAAATGTTACACCTTGTAATTTTTCGGAAGGAGATCTAGTTTTACGATACGATCAAGCAAACAATAAGCTAGGGGCCAGAAAATTTGTACCCGTGTGGCATGGTCCTTTTGTTGTTAAGCGAAAGCTGGCAAAAGGGGCCTATGAATTAGTAGATTTTGACGATGTCTCTTTAGGTAGACCCAAAAATGGGCTTTATCTGAAAAGATATTATGCTTAAAGTATGGTGTGGAGATTTTTGTTAGAATAGTTTATTTCTAGCTGGTGTATTTTAGATTAGAAAGTGTGCCTAGTTTAGGGAGTGTTTTATCATTACTCCTACTTATCTTGATTTTACTCTTGATATTGCAAATGTTGAAATCTTCTCAAACATACATTGCTTTCGCTGATGGTGCTTTTCGTAGTACACGAAACATTTCTTTCGCAACTTGGCTTATCTATTCACCCTCTGACGAGTTAGTATCTATGCATGGGGTAAGCCTTGGTCAAACAACAAATAACATTGCAGAGTATAGTGCAGTGATTGAGTTATTATTTGAATCCATCTCATTTGGGATTTGAAGTTTGATTGTTAGGTTAGATTCTGAACTCATTGTATTACAACTTAACAGGGTTTATGCCATTAGAAATCCAGTGTTATTAAGATTATTTTTGAGAGTTCGTCTCTTGGTACGTGAATTTGACTACATTAAATATCAACATATTCTAAGATATTTAAATACATTAGCAGATGCAGTTGCTTCTCGAATGTTAAATAGACATTTGCAATAATCAAGACAGTAAATTTAAAAAACATTTCATAAACGTGTTATACAAGATAGCCAGTAATAATGATATATCATAGCATAGAAGTGTGTCAAATATACATCGTCTTCGATCATAGGTTGAAAAACACCTTATGATTGGAAAAAATGATAGCACAAAAAGATATAAAATGCCATATGAGTCTACAAAGGCAATCATCCTATCCCTGATGATGATCACGATAAGAAACCACTACTTAGGCCACCCTACAAAGGAACCTCCTAAAATGTCCTGGGACCCCAATCACGTAGCGTTGTAACCTAAGAGGGATATCATCTATAATAGTCTCTGGGATATCTACTGTCAAACACTCTAGATGATGCTCCAATTCGGTCAGGGTCTCTACTGATTGTTCCTGTGGTGTCGGTGTCGCGGCAGCAGAGTGTCTTCTCTCATAGGGTTGGAGAGTGGCTAGTCGCCGTGGACCCACATTTGCATTTAAAACTTTTTACTATCAGTTTTGGACGATTTAAAAACAAAACAAAAAATAATAGTTAAAAATTTAGGAAATGTTGAAAGTGATTTTACCTGAATCATCCCATTTCTCTCCTAGTGGAAGATCCATGTCTGGATCACCATGATAATCCATCCCAGCATATGGAAAGTCCTGAATCACGAAAAGCTGGTTCCCCAACCAACGAGAATACTCAGGTGGAAATCAGACAACCTCTGTACCCTCCTCAAGATGACGGGCCATCACTGCAACCCAGCACATAATCCTAGGATCTCGGGGAAGTCCAGCCTCAATGGAAAGATGTTGTGGGACCAACATAGGGACCCTCTGTAGGCCAAAGCTCACAACTAAGAAACCATATCCAAAGTTCTTTAGTTGTCTGTTCTTTGCCCTAGTCAGTTGGTCTTTCACATTCGCCAACACAGCTTCGCACCAGTTGAAGATGGTGCCTCGGAAACAGTCTATTGCCATTCGCATTTGGGATCCAGTAGCTAGATGCAATGTTGTGCTCCCGCATAGTCTGGTGACAGTAAATGCAATCAATTTAAGTTCAAGACGGGAGATAGTCTTAATATCTATCCATTTGTCCATAGTTTGGACATTACAAAACTCTAGTCGGAGACTAGCGACAAATTGGCCACCTAGCCTAGTCCCGAATAGAGATAATCCTTCACCTCTCTTGGGCAAACTAGTCAGGAAATAAATGTCCTCTGGCTCGATTTTGAGCCGATGGCCACCAATTATGAAACACTGGTCCTATGTGCTCCACCTGTCTACCAGTCATTGCAGAAAGTCTACCTGAGCCCTCATGCCGGGTATGGCCCGGAATTTAAATAGTCTGCATGTTTTTAATGCCTATATTGAAGGTGGATGAATTAATGCGGCTAGATCCACATCTTCGTGCTCCTGTTCCCATCAAACGAGCATTTTGTATATCTACATTGCAAAAAAGGTGGATTAGAACATTTTAATTTCAAAATTTTTGGGCGGACAGTGCAGAGGTTCACACTCTTCCTTAAGAACAAGTGCAGGATCCTGACTTTTTCCTGTATACGAAAAAGTCGGGGTCCGCAGGGGTCACATGCTGCGCCTGCGGACCCCCCCCC